>VDFB02224501.1:15789-29434 GCA_007258455.2 Sequoia sempervirens
TTTGGTTCTGGGGTTGTCTAATCTTTTTATGTTGTTCTACAGCTGTCGGTCAACTATCTTTGTTTGTTTCTCCTCTAGTTTAGTTGGTTTGAACTATGCTTCCTTTGGCCCTCTGGGCTCTTTGTGTAAAGGGTACAACACCATGTAAATGTTGCTTATCTAATAAAAAACATATCTAATTATATCTTTGAGATAATAAAAGATTACATAAACATCATTATCCATATAGAAATCACATTGGTTTAAGTCAATGTTCAATTCTTTACCTTGCCTAATTCTTGGCCATGTCCAAATACATCTCAAGCGACTTAACACAATCTTCTTAGATTTAGAATCTCAATCTTTAACTTCATTACTAAGATAAGCAACAACTCCTTATCAAATGAGTATATTATTAAGATAACCTCGTGAACTTATCTAATTGGAAATTTCTTAAAGAAATTTTGAGAGAATGATTAGACCCACCAAACTACTTCCTTAAAAGGGCTTGTACTATCTATATGCATAAAAAAGTTCTTTTTATTTATTCTCCACTTTTTAATTTATGAATTCTTTATCTATTTTGTCTATTCTAATTTTCTGAAATAGTAGTAAATATTAATAAAAAGATTAAATTTGTCTTCTAAAAAAATATTTCTTTTCATTTTCATTCAAAAAAAAGAACTTTTTTTTTACGATTCTAAAATTTCATAAGAAAAAGTTTTTTCTTAGCTTTTGATTGGAGCTATGAATTAGCGAGGTCATAGACAAGGGACCTCATTTCCAACATGAATATTCAACATTAACATTCTAGTAGGGTTTAAACCTTGGCGATAAGAACCACAACACCACGATTTAACCATCACACTATGCCATTAATGACTTCATTACAACAAAGTTACCACACTTGAGAAAATAAAATTAGAAAGTTTTGTATTCTTTCTTGAAGGGAACAAACCAAATTAAAAGATTTTTTGTATCCACAGTATGCTTTATTAGCATGCCCTTAAAAACTTATCCCACATACTCAAAGATGAATTATTGAATTATATATTAAAAATGATGAATTCTTTAATGCTTAATTATTTTCCATTTATATTCCTATAATCCAAACAATGAAATTTGCAATAGTTACCCTAGAGAATATTAAAATTAAACTTTTTTTAAAACAAATAACAACAAGCTCATTTGAACCAATAAATATTGATGACATACATAGATTACATCACATTTTATGGAATAGTTCAACCAAAATCAACCACCAACTTTAGTGACCAAAAACCAAGGATCAATCCTTTATATACTTATTAAAAGACTAATCAAATGAAATTATATCTGACAAAACAAGAAATGGTTAAGATAATTGAAACATTATACTAAAAATGCTAAAATAACTTGTAAACATTAAGATAAAGGAAAATATATCTACAAACAAATAATTCCCTCTAGTCTTTCACAACAAAGAGGCTCATGTCCAAATCATTATTAATGATTCCCTTAATGATTTGGACATGAGCCTTCATTGTTGTAAAAACCATCATTTAGCAATCATTTGCATCTAGTGGATTGTTAAAATAAATTATTTATTGCCCCAAACATTATCTAATTAGAGAATAAAATTCAAGGTTATGAAAGTTTTGAAGCAATGGTTACTTTTTGAAAAAAGTGGAAGACAAGAAAAAGCACAATTCCACTTGATGCTTAATCTTATACATGTGTGTCATGCCCCATTTTTAGTTAGTTTCAATTTGTAGGTATTAGGTATGTTCTTTATCTCTTGTGTCTCCTTTGGTGCTATTTTGTTGTGTGTTTTCCCTTTCTAAGTATGTCTTTCCTTCTAACTCTTTTTTCCTTTCTGTCAAAGTTTTAGGCTTCTCCATTCTATGCTGCTTTCCACTCTTCCTCTACTCTTCCTTTATATTTGTCAAACTTTTAGACCTATCTTTATTAGAATGCTTGTTGCTAAATAAAACCCATGATGCCTTGAATTGTGATATGATTCTTGTGGTATTTCCAACCTCCAAACCCCAAAGTTTTTTCCTTTGTTTATGTTCCCTTTCCAATGCCCCAACAGATGTTGTAATGTCATTTATTGGTTTCTTTTGGCACCATAATTTCCTAAGGTGAGATTTTTCCCATCCATAATCATTACTTGTATTTGAAGATGTAGATTTACACTATCACCAACATGTTATTGTTGTGACAGATGTAAAAGGGTGAACATATCCATTTGGTGATCATCATCTATTTCTTTACAAAAACACCTATTTTGGAAACCAATTGAGCACTTATGTTTGCATAGGATATTAAAGAATGGAATCTCTTTGATTTCAAAAGTCAAGGATGGAATCCCTTTGGTTGTAGAACGATCTCATTTAGGGATTGCATTGGAGCTTAATTGGTTACAGATTTCAACCACTTTATATTGGCCCAATTTGTCATTGGTGCATGTATGAATATGGAATTTTAATGTTGTAATTGTTGAAGCTACACACTATTTGAATGTAATTCAATCTTCATTTGTAATATTAGAAATATTGAGATATTGTATGTATTATTTTCTATTTGTTGGTTATAAAGTGATGATAATAATAGTTTTAACAATGAATTAAATGTGAGTTATTAGGAGGTGCAGATGGGGGGCCAAAAAGTGGCCAAATTTTCAAAAATAATTTTATAGGCTATAACATGCTTGTGTTATGGCACAGTATGAACTCAAACCAAAAGCCTCGGTCACATTAAGCCTATAATGTGCTCATGTCATAACATGAGTGTGTTATAGCTCATTAAAACAAAAAAAGTTACAAATGAGTTCATTTTATTCTCACTGTGTTTTTTGTTGCCCGCAACCAAGAAACCTTGCATTTGCATGCTTGCATTTTGGAAGGAGCTTAACTTACAATTTATTCATCGACTTGTTGCAATTTCGTCGCCAGGATGTTGCCACATCGATGGGGAGGTCAAACAAGTAAGCATTGTTTTGGTTGTGAATTTGTTGTTAAATAAGTAATTTTAGGTTGTTTTCGATATTGATTTGTTTAATTTGTAGGAAATTTTAATGAACCTGAAAACCCTCCTCAAAATCTTGAAGAACCACAACAAGAAGCACCCGAAAAAAATCTTCAACAACCACAACAACAATCTCGTCCACCAACTCCTCAACATCCTCTTGGTACTCAACAAGATTTAATGGGGGTAATTGTGTAGTGTCCCTCTGTTTCGACCGTCTTTGAATATCGAGTAAGTTGTTTATTTGTGTCTTGTGAGATCATGTTGAACTTGTTGTTTGATGTTGTTTTAATTGTGGATAACATCTCCGGTTTATCATAGAAGATTTGAAATAATAGCTCCTGGTGTCATTTGCATTTATAAGAAAATTGCTCCATGTTTTATCTCCCTAAAACGAGTGAAACTTTCATCCTTATACTCTCTTCCCCTAAATGTATCCTTATTTATAATTGAGAGAGGAGAACCGATCCTCTTTTTAAAAGGAAGGGAAATATGTTTTAAGTAACTAAATAGGTGGAAATAACATTTATTAGCTCAAGCGGGGTTATTGTGAGTGTGGTGGAAAAAAGTACGGATTACCTTTTCACTGTTCTCAAGTGGACCCAGAAGGAAGTCTATGATTTGAAAGGCCGTAATAGAGATCTCAACAATAGAGTTAAGGATCTGGAGCAGAAAATTAGCTGGAGTCATAATGAGAATGAGGGACAGGAAACCCCCTTACCAAGGAAAAGACAACATTCGCAGGAGGAAAGATTGACCAGGCTCGAGCACAATATGTCCAAGATTGGCCAAAATATTAGGGCCACTGTGGCGAATAATCATAAAATTGCCAGGCATAACACCATTATCATCAATGCTATGGTGGAAAAGCTTGAAAAAATCAAAAAGGGATCCTTTGGTGGATTTGGATCTTGACAGAGGTTGCAATGATTCTTTTGTTTAAGGGATTTCGACTCGCACCCGGGCTAATATGAAGAGGAAGACCCCAATTTCTTCACATACGGTTCAAATCCTTAAGCAGGGGTTACATGATATGAAGAATGTTGAAAAGGAGGCTGAGGAGTTGATGAACACCTTGGAGTAGTGCGGTGGTGTTTGTTTATGGCTTTTTGGCGGTCCTTTTTTTGGAGCCTGTTGTCTCTTTGTGCTGTCGTTTCCTTTTTGGGACAACTGTCTGTTTGTTTGGACTTATTTTGCTCTATCTTTTGTAGTTTTAACTTTGTGGTTTCAGGTCCCTGTAAAACCTATTTTTTCCTTTTCAAAAACATTTATTAGCTTTACTCTCTTACTTTTGAGGAAATAAATTATATAGTAGGGATAAATGGTTGTTTTCTTTAATCTCTATTATTTAGTTGTATCTTCTTATAAATTAAAAAAAAATGTTATTTAATTTAGAAGAAAACATAGATTATGTTATTTTATTATGTTTTCTTTGAAAGCAAAAGATAATAAAAGGTTTGATTTAGATTTTTGGTTGGTTTTTGGGTTATGTGTATATTTGTATATTTAAATTAGTGAATGGTAGAAAGAGAATGTTATTTGATTTAGGAATTTAAATTGGAAAATTTATTTAGATGGGAAAGTATTTGTATATATAGACATATATATATTATATTTATTTAATTATTCTTTCGTTGAATCAATCTCTTCATAAAATTCCATATTTTGTTTAGGCTAATATGACTTTGACTGGAATAATAATAAATTATAAAATTAATAAGAGCAATATAAGTCCTTTTATTTCATCCAGAGATTATTAATAAAATAATAATAATAATAATAATAATGTCAAATAAAGTAAAATAAATATTATTATTATTATGATTACTACAATAATATGAATTATGGTTGACAGTTTTGTGACAATAGTTCTAAAAAGTAATAAAAACAAAAATATATTTAATATTATTAATTTATATCATTAAATATGTTTATATATATAGTTTTATAATATTCAAATAATAAATGAAACTTATAAAAAGCATTTAAAAGAATTACACATGCCCTTGCATGAGCCCTCCACCTTGCTTCAAGGCACTCCTTCCAAGTTCCACGTGCCTTGTCTTTGCATCCTCATTTTGCATGCTTTTCTATGAGAAGGGCAGTTGAGGCATAACGTGTGAAAGGGGATTGGAGGGAAAAACATTATCTTGGAGGCATTCTGTAAAATAGGGAGGATGCCCATTCTACTCACATTTTTGGGCAAGAGAGGTTACTGGCAAAGGTTGAGGAGTGCGGCTTTACACCGCCAGTTGCATTTTCTGAAAATTTTCCAAGGGGCCTTTGCAATAAACCCATTTTGTGTACATCTTGAAATCATGGCATTCCATAAGACTGGGGTCTGTTGAAGCGTTCTGTCAAACAGTTACGTACCTGGTCCAAGCACCCATCTTTGGAATACATGTCGACCAGGGTAAGAAGCGGTAGGATGCTAGAAAAAAGGAGTGCAGGAGACATCTACAAACAGATCTTTGAGGATTAAGCAATAAAATGGGAAGGAGGTGAGTGCAAAACGATAGCTACTCAGGAGTGCTGGAATTGTGGCGTTGTGCAGAGGAAATCACCTTTTCCAGGTAGTTCTTGTGGCTAGTTTATGTTTTCTCTTTGCATGCATTCCTACCTTTACCATTGGCAACTTAACCCGCAGCTGCAGAATTTAGACTTTGGACTGGAGGTGTATAATTTAGATAATCTCCCTGATACCATCGACAGCCTATCACTGCTGTAGTATTTACAGACTTTGGAGGGTGTATAAATTTTAAATTAATGTCCCTGATACCATTTGCAACCTGTCGCAGCTGAAGTATTTAGACTTCAGAGAGTGTATAAGTTGAACAGCCTCCCTGATACCATTGGCAACCCACGAAGAGAGGGACTGGCGTTTCGTTAGGAATGCCTGACCACAATTCTTTGAAGAATTCTGCTAAACAGTTCACACGCCTGTTCTTGCGTCGTTCCTGCCGCCATGGTGTTGAGGTCTCCCCCAAACTCTCACTCTCTGGTAATGACCTTTCATTTCTCCAAGTTGGCGAATTTGCAGCCTGAAAATAAGGCTTTGATAGAGGTGTTAGAACATGTTTTTTCTTTGATAGAGGTGTTAGAACATGTTTATTAAAAAGAAGTAAATTACGGCCAAGATTCTTATAATGCACACATTTAGGTTTTAACATTAGGGCATCCTTTATCCTTCCTAGCTTATATCGCAGAGCGGCATAAAGGCCAACCAGCGCACCTAATAATCAGCTATATATGTAATGCATTAAGGGTTACCGATGTGTGAAAACGTGCACCTCTTCTCTTGCTCCCTGTGTCACTGCCTTATAACAACCATGTAGCCCATCACCATACAAAGCTCATTCTCTTCTCACAAAATTCTGATTTTTGCTAATTACTCTTTGGCGTGATGCTTCGGCTAACTCATGTGTCTTTCCAATTCTCTCTATATTTTAGCGACCTGTATGGGTATATTATTTCGTAGTTGTTGGAGTAGGAGAGCCGATTCTTATTTCGCCCTCTTTCGTATTCTTTAACGTGCTCGACATACTTCTGTGAAGTGCATTTGATTTAAAATATATATATATTCGAGTATATAGTTTTATTTATCAACTGGGATTAGAAATGTAAATATATATGTATATATAAATATAAGTTTTTATTTGATTGCTCTTGTTAATATATATATATATATATATATATATATAGTGTTGAATTGTGAAGAATAGTATTCTTTAATTAATCTAATTTGAAATAGACATATGGTTGATTTATTATGATAAAGTGGTTTCATGATTACAACAAGTGACGCAAGCGTCGAGTTCCTGCCGAGGGATAAAAAGCATCTAGCTATGAGTTAGAAAAAGTAATTAGATAGGAGATAGGAATATAAATGTATTAAATATAGCTAGGAAAGTTTGAAGTAATTTGCAATGGTGCATTAATGCGTGGAATGTTTAGGGTGCATGAGCAATGTGGTCCATAGAGACATGTGAACAGTTAACATGTGTTGATGGATGCATGCAAATTTGTATTTATGGGTACCATGTATAGGTGGACTTTTTTATAGATATAGCAATGAATACTTGTATTTTTTATGTGTGTATGTATACATTTGCGACAAGAAAGATTCTTTATGATCTTAATCAAGAAGCAAAAATGCTTTATAATTTTGTTTTAATTATTGAACGCAAACAATCTGAAACATTTGTAAGAATGCTTGAGACATCTATGGATACATGTATGCATGTATACATGTATCGACGTGCACAAGATGCGTAGAAGAGTGAAAAGCATCGTCGACATCTGAACAAGTCTCAAAGCACGATGAGACTCAACTTGCATTTATAGGCATTCTTTACATGACCGATATTTATATGCATGGCGAAACAAAGTTTACCATATCTCTTTTTTTGCTTCAATGTCTATTTGCAAATAAAATTATGTTTAGTGTACTGTTGTAAAACACATGCTACGTTAATTAATACAATTGAGTTATTTTAGTTTATCATATCACAATATGCAAGTGCTAGTAGAAACACTAGTGTTAGGTGGAACATTGATAGGGGTAGCTCATTTGAGTGTAAACTTTTCTAAGATTAATCAATCTTTTTTTTAATGTAGTATGAAGGTTACTTGTATATAAAGCTATTGATTTTATTATAAATAAGATTTTAATCTTGTCTATGTAATACGAAAACATATTTTTGTGTATAGAACAATGTAATTATATTACAATAAATTCTTAGATGAATCAGTAGAAAGCTATTGATTTTATTATAAATAAGATTTTAATATTGTTTATGTAATACGAATTAAAATTTGTGTATATATAATAAACAAAAAGTAATTTGCAAAGATATAATAAAGAAGCTTATTACCTAAGATAGAATGTATGTAGACTAAAATAATTCACATGTCTATGGCACTTTGCATTCAAATTAAAATGTAATAATTTGACTTATTAAAATGTAATAAGTGAAATAAATATTACAATAAATTGTTAGACGAAACAGTACAAAGGTATTGATAAAATAATTTGGAAAGATATAAAGAACTTTATTACGTAAGATAAAATGTAGGTACACTAAAATAATTCACATGTTTATAGCACTTTGCATGGAAATTATTGAGAGAGACATTTGTAAGAATGCTTGAAGCATCTATGCATACATGTATGCATGTATCCATGTATCGACGTGCACACAATGCATAGAGGAGTGAAAAGCATCCTTGGCATTTGAACGAGTCTGAAAGCATGATGAGCCGCAACTTGCATTTGAAGTATTAAATGAAACAAACACAGGAGAAATAAACTAGTAAGTATGAATGCATATATGAAAGGAAAGCATAAAAATATGGATCCATGTAAACATTTATGCATGTATGGATGTGTACATGTGTCCATGTAATTTGGCATGTAAACAAGAATCTATATATGCTTGCGTCCACAAAGCTAGAAATGTCAGAAACAATTTGCATTTTAAACATATAAAAAAAAACATTTATGATTGAAACAAAATAGTAATACATTAGTGTTTTTGGAAGAAGTGTATAAAGTATATCTAATGATGCATTTGAATGCATGGATACTTGTAAATATTTGTGAAATCTGATTATACATTTTAGCCTTCGGGGAACTGTCATACGTGCTTTTAGGGATGTGCAATAAACAGGATTTAGAAAAGACGTTTTGAGAAGAACTCTTGAAAACAACTCTATGTTAACAAATATAAAATGGGGAAAATTAACTATTTATCAGCAATGCATGTATCGAAGGAATGCATATATATATGGATCAATGGAAACATTTATGCATGCATCAATGTGCACATGTGCCTATGCAATTTGGTATGGAAACAAGAATCTATATATGCTTGTGTGCATAGAGTTAGAAATGTCAGAAATAATTTGCATTTGAAAGATATACAAAAAATATTTATGATCAAAACAAAAGAATAATACATTATTGTTTTTTGATCAAGTGTATAAAGGATATCTAATGATGCATTTGAATGCATGGATACATGTAAATATTTGTTAAATCTGACCATACATTTTAGCCTCCAAGAAGCTGTGATATGTGCTCTTAGATATTTGTAATAAACAGGATTTAGGAAAAACGTTTTGAAAAGAAGTCTTGAATACAATTCTATGTTATGATAGTTATTTTCAAAGCCCTCAGTGTTTAATTGCATAACCTTGATATTTTCTTCATTTTTTTCTTTGGTATGGTGTGAATTTTGTTGTGATGGATGAAGGTATATTTGAGCTATAGATAGATAAAGATATGTAAGGGTAGTAAAGAAGAATGAGCAATGTAAGTGCAAGAAAGAGAAGGAATTGAGAGGATGATGAGATGCAAGTAAGGTATATGAATGCCTTATGAAAAGTATTAGATATGGGAGGCAAGGATATGTGAGACTGGATATGAGAATGAATGGAATGTAAATGGTATGAATTTATCATTTTTGAGTTGTACGCTTAAAATTAAATGCAAGATATAAAAATATGAATGAGTGAGCTGGATTGAAAGAAAAAAGGAATGCAACACATTGGTGTGATGCAAGGCAAGCATATAAATGGATTTTGAAATGTATTTGATTTGAGAAGAAATGATGTGCACGGGTGGAAATGGAAATTAGTGGATTTGATAGGGTATGAAGTGAACATTTGTTCCAAGAAAGGGTGGAAGAATGTATATTTTGTTATTGGTTATGCTTTTTAAAATCATCATAGGGTTGATTGTCTCAATACAAATACAGAAGAAAGACTGATGTCCCATTTCTCACTCTCCTTTGTACTAAACAAAGTTGCAAGATCCTTGAGCTTCCTCGAAATGCGACAAGAGAAGAATAGATATAAAAATATAATGATATTTAAGGATACAAGAGTCAAAAGAGAAAATAAAGGAAAAGTTGTTATGCATATACTATGAAAAGAATAAATACGTGGACTTTTTGATAGATACACCAGTGAATACTTGTACTTTTACATGGGTGTATGTTTATATTTGCAGTAACAAATGTCCTTTATGATCTTATTCAGGAAGCAAAAATGTATTATTATTTTGTTTGAATTATTAAATGCAAATAATCTTAAACATTTGTAACAATGCTTGAGCTATCTATGTATACATGTATCCATGTGCACACAATGCGTAGAAGAGTGAAAAGCATACTTGACATGTGAACGAGAAATTTGAATGGAAAACACTAAAATCGAGTAGATTTATAAATTTGTTAAAGCACAATGAAACTCAACTTGCATTTGCAGTAGTAAACGAAAGAAAAAATAGGGAAAATGAACTATTTATCACCAATGCATATATCGAAGGAATGCATAAATATATGGATCCATGTAAACATTTATGCATGCATGCATGTATACATGTGTCCATGTAATTTGGTACATAAACAAGAATCTATAAATGCCTGTGTGCAACAAGATTTAGAAAAGACGTTTTGAAAATAACTCTTGAATACAACTCTATGTTATGATTGTTATTTTCAAAGCCCTCAATGTTGAATTGCATAAGCTTGATATTTTCATCTTTTTCTTTGTTTGGTATGGTGTGAATTTTGTTGTGATGGATGAAGGTATATTTGAGGTATAGATAGATAAAGATATGTGAGGGTAAAAAAGAAGATTGAGTTATGCGAGTGCAACAAAGAGAGCGAATTGAGAGAATGATAAGATGCAAATAAGTTGTATGAATAAGTTATGAAAAGTATTTGATATGGGAGGCAAGGATATGGGAGAGTGGATATGAGAATGAATGGAATGTAAATGGTATGAATTTATCATTTTTTAGTTATATGCTTAAAATTAAATGCAAGAAATAAAAATTTCAATGAGAGAGCTGGATTGAACGAAAAAAGGAATGTAACACATTGGTATGATGCAAGGCAGGCATATAAATGGATTTTGAAGTGTATTTGATTTGAGAAGAAAGGATGTGCAAGGGTGGAAATGGAAATGAATGGAATCAATAGGGTATGAAGTGGTTATTTCTTCCAACAAAGGGTGGAAGAATGTCTAGTTGGTTATTGGTTATGCTTTTTAAAATCATCATAGGGCTAAGTGTGTCAATATAAACATAGAAAAAAGACTCATATCGCATTTCTCACTCTCCTTCGTACTGAAAAAGGTACTGAGATCCTTGAGCTTCCTCAAAATGTGACAAGAGAAGAATAGATATAAAAATATAATGATATTTAAGGATAGAAGAGTCAAAACAGAAGACAAAGTGGAAGTTGTTATGCATACACTATGAAAACAATAAATATGGAAGATCATGAAACTGTGAAAATGCAAATGCTGATGCGCTAGAGAACAATAAATGCATGGAGACAGAAATACATAGACCTATTCACAGATATATGCATGGATGCATCAACAGACACATGTATACACAGAAAACAGAACTACATGGACAGATGGAGAAATGAATACATGTATACATGGATGCATGCATATTTGCATATAGATACAAATGCATTTGTTACATGGAAGGATGTATTCATATACACATGCAAATATGGATGAAGGCATATATGCATATATGCATGTATGGACAATATGCATGAATGTATGTAAACATATAACTTTTAATTTTGTTATATTGGAAAATTAGCATTTATCTGTTTCTATTTATCAGAATAGCTTTATAAATCATTATTGTTATAGAAAATCAGTGAAATGCGATCGCCTAGATTGATTAAATAAATTTAAGCAAACACATAGTTTATAAAACTGGCGAGTAGAGATACATAATCCATGAGTGCAAATTAAATGCATTGAAATATCAGGAAAATGCGAACACATAGAGAGGTCAAAATAATTGAAGCAAATGCATTAAATGGCATCTGGCTGGTGGGGAAGGCGCTGGAATGGCTTGGTGGCCATGGGTGGCCAGCATACTTTGGCCATTTAATATAGATTTAAGCGAGTTATAATGCATCACAACTGCTTTGTGGACACTGTATTCTATTGTACATGCTTGTGTTCTAAGGAAGAGTATTGTATATGCATGCACAAATGCATATGTGCATGTAGTACATGCACACATGCATAGATGGATGCATAGACACATGTATGCAGACAGAGATAGATATGTTACAGAGAGAGGTGTACAGATACATGGATGTGTAGAAATATGCATATATGCATCTGCAGATGGGCAGAGACAAAGACAAATACATGGGTGCATGAGTCCATACATGCATATATACATGTATCCATTGAAGATATCGATAGATGCATATATACATGGATGTGTGTATGCAATTCATAGGTGCATATATGCATAAATCGATGTATACATGCACCCATAGATACAACCATACATATATAGACAGATGCATTGAGAGATGGCGAGATATATGCATAAATCGATGTATGCATGATTGCATCTATGGATACATAGATACATAATGAAATGAAGAAAAAGACACATTTATATATGCATTCATTTTGAGAGTTTGATTCTGAATCCATATGCATAATCTGATTAAAACTAGTGGCTGAAGGTACATAATTAGTTGATAGAAAATTAATGCATTGAATGGCATCTGACTAAAGGGGAGGCTGTTTGGATTGCTAATTAGTCTTTGAATATATAAGAATTAAAAGAGATAAATAAGTATAATTATCCTTGGCCACATTTTACATTTTGACCTTTTAATCAAAGTCAATTAACAAAGTAGCAGTTAGACAGACCTAAAGAAGGTTCAAGGATTATGCTGATAGAAAACCATATTTTGGACAATGGCTACACAATCTGTTGGAATTGCTTTACAAACTTTGAAGCAAATGCATTTTTCCTTCTGTTTACTTTCATTGTACATCTTAAATGCAAGTTGGGTTTCGCATTGCTGCAATGCATTTGGATACTTTGATTATAAAATCATAGTTTAGATCATTTTAAGTGTTATCCATTCGAATCTTTCCTTGAAATACCAAGGATTCATCTGAGTCTTGGAGGCAATGCACAACTGTCCTATAAAGAGGGCTTTGGAACCAATGAGCTGTCATAAAGGATAGAGGAATATTGTCAAATATTGTGGTTATTGTCCTCATAGGCACACATGCAAAATATGGAACCATATAGAAAGCAAGTGAACTGCTTAATAATCCCATGAAACATAGTCTTTGTATGCATCCATGCATACAGGTTTGCATGTATATATGTGTGCATGTAATTATGTATATATGTTAGACAGTATGTATTTGTGCATAGGTGCATAAGGATGGTATGTATCTCTAGATTTTAGATTGCATAGGTAACATGTGCTTTATAGTCATCTAGTTAGGGTAATATGATCGCTTTGTGAATATTGGTATTTAATTCTGGAAGTTGATGTTTCCAAAGTTATTTTTTTTATCTGGAAAGTGGTATTTAGCTGTTTTCTTGATTGTGTTTCAAAGTGAATGCATTAAATGGCATGTGGATTTATCATGTAATATAGATTTAAGTGACTGGAGATGCATTGTGATTACTTTGAGCATTTCATTTTTGGTTATTCTGCAGATTTGTGTAGTCACAAGAGATGTTGTGGCTGTAGAGTCAAGACCTAGAAACGAGCTACTTGATACATGTATCCATAGATACATGGATGTGGACATCTATCATGGTATCCATAGATGCATAGATACATGTATC
>VDFB02224502.1:0-12068 GCA_007258455.2 Sequoia sempervirens
CATTCATAATAAACCAGAAATAGTAACAATAATATCAATTCAAATTCTTAAAAAATAATACATTCATATATAGCCTAGCTCCATAGGGGTGTTGAAATGACTTTATGTCCTCATTAACAGAGGTTTTTTATAGTATTTTCAAAATAACAATAAGCATGCAATCATCCATTTGATAAAATATATGGTAACTTCTCTTATTAAGCAAAGAATATATATATGTGTGTGTGTGTGTGTGTGCGCGCGTGTGTGTGTGTATGTATGTATGTATGTATGTATGTATGACATACAATGTATGTATGTATGTATGACATACAATGTATGTATGTATGTATTGTTGCAAGTATGAGCAAGTTTGGTGGTGTTGTCATTAATGTTGTCATTGATGTCAACACAGTTCAATATGTTGCAGATTGTGCATGTATAGTTGAGATGTTGAGATGTTGTGAGTACATGGAGCTATCCTTATGATGTTGTAGATGTGCTGAAATGATGAGTTTCTAAGTGCTTTTGAGAAAATTAATAAAGAGTGAAGTTAGAGTTATGTATGGGTTTAGAATGTGCTCCAGTATGGGCTCTGCATTTCTTCTATGTTGATCCTATGCTCGTGCAGATCTGAAGGTTTATTGTTGGTGATTTGTTGGTGTCATCTTTTGATATGTAGCTTTTGGTTTGATGGAGTGTGAAAGTTGTGTTCATTGGTATGTGAATTGTTTTGGCAGAGTTAGTTATCTATGGATTGGGAGAAATGTTTCTACTTCGTAGTCCTTCGTTGTTTTGTTTCAGGTCTTATGGATCAGGAATGATTCTTTTAGTGGTGTTATCTAGGTTCTAGAAAAGATGTTTGTGACCTTTGGTGATCTGGAAGTTGAGTTTCAAAGTTGTTGTATGTGTTCGCAGTATCCGGATGGACTGATGGATGGTGTTCTATGTTTGAAAGTTGTTACACCTACTATGGATGTATCTGGAAGTATCCAAGATCATGTGTTCTTATGCATAATGAAGCGTGTTGTGTCGTCTATGTGTTATCTTCTTGTTGGGAAGTGTGTAATTCAATGTTCATTTGTGTTTTCATTAGGTTTGGCCGAGCTGGTATTTACACTTCATATGAAGAATTTAAAATTTAATTAAGGAAGCGTGTGGTTGATCCGAGACATTTTTTTGGTCTTGGTTAAGTATTTAATTGGTCCACTCTCATTCCTTTCCACCACGGGAATGTTGAGTTGCCAACCTAGTTTGTATTTATGAAATGAAGTGTGTGTGACCGACCTTGGAGAAAGTTTCTAAGGTTGAAAAGGGTATAAATGCAAGTCGAGATGTGAAGGTTTTGATGATACACAAGTAATGAAGTAAGCCACAAGTGAAGAGAAAAGTTGTGTGAAAGTGAGTTGAGGTAGCAATGCTTTATTGTGTTAGATTCTTGAAAGTAGTGAATTGAAGGTTTCTACAATTTTTTTATCAAGGCTGTGAATGTGTGTATATTGTTGTGGTGGATCTTTCTATTATATTTTGTATCTATAGGCAATGAGCCTCTCCATTTGAATGATGATTCCTTTTGTGGCGGTGAGCCTTTGTGTTTAGGCAATGAGCCTCTTGTATTAGGTTTTCTATCACTTTATATTGTGGTTAATCCTCACCATGGTTTCCACCTGTAAAATCTAGTGTTCATTGTGTTGGGTACCTTTCTGTTATGCGCATTTCATGTTCATACTTAATAACGAATAGTGTGGTTGTGAAATTGATAAGTGTTGAAGTATTGTGTTTGAATTGACAAGCGATTCACCCCTCTGATTGTCCTTCTTTTAAAATTGGTATCGGATCCTTGGTTCCTTGGTGTAGAGCTAATCGTTAAGGGAGAATCGATGGTAGCATAAGTTGGTGATCTATGTTCGATGGATCTTGTGACAAAGCGTATAGAGAGGATATATTATCTCTCTTGGTTACAAGACTTGGAAGGCTATTGAGATGAAGAATGTTGCTCCGGTGAGTGGTCCTACTACTGCAGATGAGGTTTCTTCTTATGAGGAGAATGAAAAAGTGAGGTATGTGATTTACAATGCTTTATCCAAGGCGGCGAACAAAGTTATCTATCTAGGCACTACTTATGAAGTTTGGAAAATGTTGGAACATCTTTATAAATGAAATGATAAAGTGAAATTTAAAAAGAAGCTAATGACAAAGCGTAGATATGAGAATATGAAAATGGAAGGAGGAGAGGATATTGCAAGCTATTTTCAAATAGTGATCTGACAACAAATGAAGTTAGAAATCAAGGGGGTACTATGACTGATGAAGATATAATTGAGAAGATTCTAATGACTCTACCAGAATTTTACAGTGACAAAGTTTCAGTTATTGAGGAAACATATGATCAAGACTAAGAAATATACTAAAGAAGAGCTATTTGGAACCTTGACTGCATTTGAGATGAGAAAGTTTGGAAATAAAGAGGAAAAGACAGAAACAACATTTAAAGCAACAAAGATTGAAGATGATCCAGATAGTGATGGTTCAAATGAGTTGGAAGCGAACTTTACAAGGAAGTTGAAGAAAGGTATCAGAAAGTATAAAGGTATGTTGCCCTTTAAATATTTCAATTGTGGTAATATTGGTCATTATGCCTCAAGATGTCCAAATAGAACTGTACATAAGAAGAACAAGGATCATAAAGATAGAAAGGATAAGAAATACAGAAAGTTGTACTATGTTAGAGAAGAAGTTGGAATCTTTGATGATGAGTCTAGTTATGAGAATGATGATAGTGAATTCTTGTTCTTAGCTTTGGAGAGTAAATCTGTGTCTGCTAACTCTGGAAAATGTGCAAGAAAAAGTGATTCAGAGAATAAGAAGGATGAGATGGAAGGTACTTTGGTCACTGCCTTTCATGCTAGACAGGATGAAGACTATTGGGTGATTGACAGTGGATGTTCTAATCACATGACTGGAGATAAAAATAAGTTTACTAAACTTGAAAAGTATGATGGTGCTTTGGTCATGTTTGGTGATGATTCAGGAGAAAAGATTGTTGGGAAAGGTACAATTAGTTTTGATGGAATACATAGTACTGATGATGTATATTATGTAAAGGGTCTAAGGAATAACCTTTTGGGTGTTGGAAAGATTTGTAGCAAAGGTTTTAAACTTGTGTTTGAAGATAATACCTATGAGATTAGAAAAGGATTTGGAGCTATGGTTGTTGCAGGAAGGAAAACTCATGGAAACATCTATCAACTTAAGGGTGTTGATGGTCAATGTCTTGTATCTCAAGTCAATGAAAGTTGGTTGTGGCACCGAAGAATGGTACATGTAAACTTTGATAATCTGGTTAAAATCGGTTCAAGAGATGTTGTCTAAGGTCTGCCTAAAATCATAAAGCCTAGTAATACAGTCTACAAAAGTTGTTAGTTAGGGAAACATACAAGATGCAGTTTCAAATTCCAAAAGAGAAAAATACTACCAGAATGTTGGAATTAATCCATACATACCTTTGTGGTCCCACTAGAACAAGAAGCCTAAATGGTGACAGGTATTCCATGCTACTTATTGATGATTATTCTTGAATGACATGGGTTAATGTTCTTAGAGAAAAGACTCAGGATCTGGATAGGTTTAAAGTGTTCAAAGCAAGAGTAGAAAATGAAGTGAACCTAAAAATCAAATGTTTGAGATTTGATAGAGGTGGAGATTTCACTTCTAGCGAGTTTAATGCATTTTGTGAAGAGCATGGCATAAGGGCCTTTTTCTACTCAAGGAACCCGCTAGCGGGAATGGAGTGGTTGAAAGAAAGAGGTGAGATACATACAGTTTACCAAGAACCATGATGAAAGAAAATGTACGATGTGTGTCTTGGAGAGGAAATACACAACTACATTTGTTTTATATTCTTAATAGAGGTTTAGATCGGAGAGCAACAACACAAAAACTCCCTTATGAGTTTTTGGAATGGTAAAGGTTCCCTCTTGTGAAATACTAAATAAGGTGATTGGAAGCGAGATGTTACATTAAAAGAGATGATAAAAATATTTAGGAGTTTGATGCTAAGATGTGATGAAGTGATTTACCATTGGATATTCAACTACCGGCCAAAGCATATAGATGCTGAATTAGGAAGATTGTTAGGGATGCCCAATGTAGAAGGTTGGTAGGACATGCATATGGGCCCATTAGAGATAAATTAAGGTTAGAACCTAATGATCCCACATCTGGGCTCAGAGTACCTAAAGAGGAGAATAGGGGAAGAGACAAAAGAAACACGGGAACCTAAATTCAAGACTCCTAAGTGTGTCAGGAAGGAATGTAAAAGAGCAGATAATTGGAGATAAGAGTGAAGGTGTGAAGACAAGTAGTAAAGTAGCAGCTGAGGTAAATTTGTGTTTACTTTATAAAATAGAACCTAAGTCTGTATGTGAAGCATGTGAAGATGAGAGTTGGGTTAGAGCTATGAAAGAAGAGTTATAGAAAATAGAGAAGAATTAGACATGGGAACTAGTTCCTAGACCTATGAATAAAAATGTAATTGGTTCAAAGTGGGTGTTTAGGAATAAGTTGAATGAAAATGGTGAAGTTATAGAAACAAGCAAGACTTGTATGCAAGGGATATACTCACAAGTTGAAGGCATAGACTTTGAAGAAACATTTGCTCGATTAAGCGAGAATGATGTTTTGGTATTTTCTGCCCATAAGGGGTTTCAAGCATTATGTCGGATGGACATCAAATTTGCATTTTGAATGGTGTGAATTGGAAGAATATAAATGGAACAACTAAAGGATTTCAATTATCGGACAAACCATTATATGGTTTGTAAATTAAAGAAAGAAATTGTATGGATTGGTGAGACCTAAAGCATAGTATGCAATATTGGATAGATACGACACAACAAAGTTGACAAGGTTTTGTTGACAACAATCTCTACTTCAAAGTGCAAGGTAACAAAATGTTGATAGTAGTAGTATATGTTGATGATCTCATCTTTGGAGGAAATGAAAGTATGTGTAAGAGATTTGCAGAGGATATGCAAAAAGAATTCGCAATGTCCATGATTGGTGAGTTGAATTTCTTTCTTGGTCTTCAAGTTAATCAAACTAATAAAGGGATATTCATTTCACAATCTAAGTATGTGAAAGAGTTGTTAAAGAAGTTTGGAATGGATGACTCCAAACCGGTTAGTACTCCTATGGTGACCAGATGTAAGCTGAGTAAAGATGATGAATCTGCTAAAGCTTATCAAAGCAAATATAGATCTATGATTGGTGGACTATTGTATCTTACAACTACCATACTGGATATCATACATGCAGTATGTTTAGTTTCCATATTTCAAACAGATCCTAAAGAGGCACATGTTACAGTTGTAAAGAGGATATTCATCTATATTTTAAAGATACATCAGATTGTGGCTTATGGTATCCTAAGGATGTTGATTTCACTTTGAGTGCTTATACCGATGCAGATTGGGTTGGTTGTGTGGATGACTGGAAGAGTACCAATGGAGGTTCTTTCTTTCTTAGTGGAAGATTGGTTTCTTGGTTGATTAAGAAACAAGATTTGGTTTCTTTATCCACTATAGAAGCAGAGTATATTGCTACAACATCCTGCTGCACACAGGTTTTGTGGATGAAGCAAACTATGAAAGATATTGTTCAGAGTGGTATGTGATGAGCCTATTCCTATTTTCTGTGACAATACAAGTGCTCTAAACATTTCAAAGAATCTAGTAATGCATTCAATAATAAAACATATATCTATCAGATATCATTTCCTAAGAGAGGTGTTGGAGAACAAAGTTAGGCTAGAGTATGTGTCAACAAAGGAACATAATGCAGATATATTCACTAAGGCTCTTCGAAGGATACTTTTGAGTATCTTAGGGAGAGGTTTGGGGTCATTGGCCCTCTGAAATAGGTGCACATGGAGGTGCATCAGTCCAGTGGATTCACAAATTCTTCATTTATCTGGACTAATGAATGGGTCTACTCCACATGGGGAGTAGAAAGTTTTCATTGTTGCAGTATGAGTTGAATGGGTGCAATCCTAACGGGAGGTGATTAGAGCTTTTGATATTTTCCATTGATGTCAAAGGGAGATAGCAAGTCATGTGAAAAAATAGTAGAAGAAAGAAGGAGAGAGAGTCATGAAGGGGAAGATAGTTGTCTTTGATGGTTTTCCACATCATCTGTTGCCATCAATGACAAAGGGGGAGATTGTTGCAAGTATGAGCAAGTTTGGTGGTGTTGTCATTAATGTTGTCATTGATGTCAACACAGTTTCAGTATATTGAAAATTTTGCATGTATATTTGAGATGTTGTGAGTGCATGGAGCTATCCTTATGATGTTGCAGATGTGCTAAAATGATGATTTTCCAAGTGCTTTTGAGAAAATTAATAAAGAGTGAAGTTAAAGTTATGTATGGGTTCAGAATGTGCTCTGGTATGTGCTTCATGTTTCTTCTATGTTGATCCTATCACTCATGTGGTTGAAATTTTGTTGTTGGTGTCATTGGTGTCATGTTGATTTTAGCTTCTGGTTTGATTGAATGTAGAAACAATTGTTCACTAGTGTGTGAACTATTTTGGCAAAGTTGGTCTTCTCTGGATTGGGAGAAATGTTTCTTCTCCATGGTCCTCCACTATTCTATTTCAGATCTTGTGGATTTTGAATGTGTCTTATAATGGTGTTCTCTTGGTTTTGGAAAATATTTGTGTTGTTTGGTTATTTGAAAGTCAAGTTTCAAAGTTGTTGTATGTGTTTGCATAGTCTAGATGGATTGATTGAAGGAGTTCAATGTTCGAAGTTTGTTTCACTTGCTATGGATGTATCTCACACGGAAATTATCTAAGATGTGTTCTCATACATAATGAAAGCGTGTTGCATCGTCCACATGTTATATTCTTGTTAGGAAGCATGGACTTTAATGTTCATTTTGTGTGTTTTTTTTTTCACTAGGTTTTGGCCAACCCTAGTGTTTACACTTCATATGAATAATTTACAATTTAATTGGGAAGTGTGTGGTTGATCCGATGCATTTATTTGTACACACCTAAAATCAGTCCAAGACAATTGATTGATTAAATACTAGTTATTTAATTAAAGACCAGTAAACATGCACTTATTTCTAATTCTTCCATCTTAATTCATATTCTTCTAAATTCAATTAAATAAAAAAATATCAATAGTTTTTTTTATTTGATTAATATATTCTCACTAAATTTAAATTTTCAATTTGAATTTAGGCACATGTCTCCAACTTTTCCTCTTGCCACCTCATCAAATGTCACATGAATTTAAATATTCCACTATTTAATTGAATTATTCTCGCTTCAATTCAAAAACTTTTGGACACTTGGCTCTTTCACACACTTTATTCCCTCATACACTCGAGCGGTATGTTGCCTTTGGTCAAGGGATCATCCTCCATGATTCTTCCATCTCCACCATTCATCTCTCATGTTGAAATCTTGACCGTTGATTGTTGTCACATCACAAGATGCTTTGGAAATCCTATAAATACAAGCCCATTAGAACTATAGCATTTATCATCCCATCTTTGAGAAAACTTACTGTGCAAAAATTACATTAGAGCATTGGAGCATTTAGAATATTTTAGCATTTAGCAAGTTGCATTATAGTATCATTTTAACTTAGTATCATGGCTTAGTTTAGTATTTTCATTTACATTATCATCTTAGATTTTATATAGCATTTTGTATCATATCCTTCAACCTCATATCCATTGTCATTATCACCATTATCATTTGTAGCATTCAATATCATGTGGGAACTTGGATTCTTGCATTTTAATAGCAACTCGTTTCTTAGGTTGTCATCCTAACCAATCATAGTATAATATACAAATATGAGAGCACTAATGATTTAAAGGATCCTTGAGAATAGAGAACAATGGAATGATTTTAGAGATTTGTTTTATTTTAATTTGGTTAAATTTTGTGATTCAAATCTTTAATGTAATACGTCTCATTGAGTTTGTTTGTTTTATTATTGATTTACTAACTCTCACAATTCACACAATACGCAATTCTTTTTGGTCTTGGTTAAGTATTTAATTGGTCCACTCTCATTCCTTTCCACCGCGGGAATGCTAAGTTGCTGACCTAGTTTGAATTTATGAAATGAAGCGTATGTGGCCAACCTTGGAGAAATTTTCTAAGGTTGAAAAGGGTATAAATGCAAGTTGAGATGTGAATTTTTTGATGATACACAAGTAACAAAGTAAGCCACGAGTAAAGAGAAGAGTTGTGCAAAAGTGAGTTGAGGCAACAGTACTTTATTGTGTTAGATTCCTTAGAGCAGTGAGCTGAAGGTTTCTGCAATCTTTTGATCAAGGTTGTGAATGTGTGTATATTGTTGTGGTGGATCTTTATGTTATCTTTTGTATCTGTAGGTAGTGAGCCTCCCTATTGGACAGTGAGTCCTTTCTACAGGTAGTGAGCCTTTGATACAGGCAGTGAGCCTCTTGTATTCTGTTTTTCTATCACTTTATATTATGAGTTAATCCTCAACGTGGTTTTTCCCTCATTGGGTTTTCACGTAAAATATGGTGTTCATTGTGTTTACTTTGCTTTTCTATTATATGCATTTCATGTTCATACTTAATAGCAGAATAGTGTGGTTGTGAGGGGTGATAAGTGTTAGTATTGTTTGAATTTGGTGATGGCCCGATTCACCCCCTCCCGGTTGTCCCTATGCATTTTGCTTTTATGTATGTATGTATTTATGTATGTATGTATGTATGTATGTGTGGTATGCAGTGTAGAAAAATGTATCCATTTGCACTTCACTTGTTGGGAGCCCTCCCTCTTGCAGAAATTAGGTTTATTTATGCTTCTATTTGGTCCTTTGCATCCACAAGCCTTATTAAATCATTTTTGAGGATCATCCGACATTTAACAAATGACAAATCGCGGTAATGTTTGAGGTTATTTGTTCTAGATCTAGTGTCTGAGACTCATATGCCTTGAGTATGGGTCCCACCTAGATCTTAGGATGGAACAAAATGTTGCATTGAACTTAAACACTTCTTGGAGATTGCTTAGGCCCCAATTTTAAGCTCCAGGGGACTCATATGCCCAAGCTGATATGATTCTTCCTTTTAACTTGGATTTATTTAAAATCAGAACTATTGGTGGGGTTTGCCATCCACAGGTTGATGTTAGCTTATGCATTGTAATTTCAAGAAATTAGGCATAAACAAGTATAAATACAAGGTTATTTCACATAATTTCTCCTAGCAATTTTTCAAGTCATTCCTAAGGAAAGTTTATGAGATCAATAGCATTCAAGAGAAAATCATCAATCATTTGGAGCTACATGCAATATTCAAGCATCATGTCAAATTCCTCATGCATCATGTGTGTGTTTGTGAGCTAACATTTGTGATGTAGGGGTTTTCATGAGTTCAAGCAAGCATTCAAAGGGTGACTATCTCCCATATCAACAATCCAAAGAGTCAAGATCCACATCCGTTTTGAGGTCATTTCATAAGTTTTTTTAGCCTTCATTTTGATGGTTTGGTGAGTGCAACACTTGCATTGCATTTGTTCATTCATCATTCCTTCATGTTGTTTCATTTTCATTTCCAAGGTTTAATTACTGAAATAGGACGACTAGAGCCATTTATTCCTAACAAAACAACATTTTTCTCTCTTGATGTGATTGTAGATCTAGGTGCGAGTTAGAACTTAGAATCCTTTTGAAGATAGAATTGCAAAAAGTTTTCAAAGTTGTCAAAGTTTGTCATCTTCAAACTCACCTAAGTCGAGATTGAGACTTCGGAGACTTGAAGAATTGAATGGAGCGAAAGTTAAAAAGATCTCTAGAGGCTATAGAGCCACCGGTCAAACCCTAATCTTGGGACTAATTTCCCCTTTGGGTGCATGAGTGCAACATTGCACCTTTAGTTTTAAGCCAGATCTTGAACCTCTGAAGATTCGGTTTCACTAGATTCCTATAGCAGGACTTAATCACCCAGCTTGGCGTATGAGTCCTAGTTCACTTCAAAAAGAAAAATTTCAAAGTTACAGATCTTGCTTGGAATTCATTAGTTTACCAAGTTCCTTTCTATCTAATTTTTGTTTGTCAATTTGATTTAATGCTTTCAAGTTTCTAGGGTTTAGTGCATTAGAGTTTTCATTTCTCCTTTGAAGATTCATTTTAATGGTGAACCCTCATTTAGTCACACCCAAGGAAACCGCCCTAATCCTTCCCTCAATTAAGTCACTTGGTTGAGGGATCTTGGTTTCCTAATGAACTAAAGTGAGAAATAGGTCCCCTAGTTCCATCTCCCAAAAGGTGGCCACCTATTTCCTTTAGTTCAGTATGTATGTGTGTATGTATGTATGTATGTATTTATGTATGTATGTATTTATGTTTGAAATGATGTTGTCATGGATATAAAAAATAAAAAATAGAGTTAAATTAAAATTTTATGTAACCAAACAAATAGAATAACTACACCCATATCCATATTTCAATGATGAAAATAGTTGTAAAGACAACTAGATAATTAAATACATAATAAGTACATGTAAAAACAAATTTTCATGACTATATTCAACACCACAGAAGTATTTAAATGTAGCTCTAAATTTTTTTATTTTATTAGATTTGAAAGAGAGTTTGAATGCAGAAAAATGAAAATAGTAACTTACAACTTATTGCTCCAAAATAATTTAAATTATATCTTTAATTCCCATGTCCAACTACAACAATAATGAAACAAAAATGCAAGCCAAAACCCATGCCCAAATTTCATGCTCTTGTTAGAAAAAATCATGATAGAAAAATAATAAAAAAGAATGGCTTAAATCTTCACATTAAATCTCGTACCCCTTTAAAATAATTCCAAGACATTCTTGGCATCCAAACTCCCATGTCCAATTACAAATAAAATTTCTAAATGAAGAAGTAAAATATGACAACAAAACCTAACACCCAACTATCCCCAAAAATTGAAAGAAATTGCAAAAAAAAAAATGCAAAAGGATGAAACCCCATTTCTCATACCCATCTCACTTAATTCCACCTCCAAAAAATGTGACACCCCTCTCCTATTCTAAGCTTTGCTAAAAGTAAAATCAAATTCATTGTAAAGGTTTTTTAAAACTCCACTCTCCCTTGCTAGCTATGGTTTACATATTTAAAATACAATAAATTAGTTAAAATTTTGAATCCACTGACAACCTCGACCAAAAGAAATTTGAAACATATTAAACACTTAAAATTTTATTTTTAGAAATATTATTATTTTTTAAATTTTAATTATGTTGTAAATATTTAATTATTTAACATAATTGTCTTCCCTGAAGATATTATGAGCTAAATCCATACACGACTTAGATCAAACATGGTTAAATATAATACTAAAATAAAATTTTGTAAATGAATTCAAAAGAAAAGATCAACTTACAATAACTTTCAAGAAAATCAATAATATGCATAGAATGCATTTATCTCACTATCAAACTTATAGTGCAAGTGTGTGGTTTCTCAAACTATCATGATTTGACCACCATAATGTTATTATCTACCTTCCTCTACCAAATGATACTCTCCCTCAATGTGTGAGAGGGAAAACACTATCTAATATCCACCTCATGTCAACAAATAGTAGTTGGTCTAAGTTGTTACTAAAAAATCATATTCAAAAAATAATTAAAATATCAATTATATATAATTAAAAAACCTCCATTAATTCATAACAAAAAAAATTCACAATTATCATGTTCATTTGAATTATCAATTCAAATTAAAATCATTCTATAGAGATAACAAATTACTAAATTGTCATAAAATTATACAAATATAATATTACCATTTTTAATTTATTTGTCTAAAACATTAATCACACACCTAAATTATGTTGCAAGTATGAAGGTGTTGTCATTGATGTCAACAAGCTTGTGTTGTCATTGGTGTCAACTGTGTAGTGGTTGAGAGAGATTGTTGTAGTATTGTGTTTTGGTTTTACTCTGCACTTTTTCTAGGTTGAAGATTTGCTTGTGTGGTTTAGATATGTTGGTTACAGGTGTTCACAGATGCTATATTCAAAATTTG
>VDFB02224506.1:0-14194 GCA_007258455.2 Sequoia sempervirens
AAATGGATGGAGTAGATGAAGGAGGAATATGGATGGTTGTTTTGAGGTGATACGATGGAGGGCGGATGGCAGCGAATGCTTTAGTGGAGTGATGGGAAGATCCTATTATTCTATTGGAGGATGCTCATTGAGGACGGATAGAGGTTGTACCAACATTTTTGGATTGTGAGTCTTGAGGGATATATCCAAGACCATGCGTTTCTTTGACATGGATGGGTTCTAAAATACCTTGCTCATGAAAGCCTAAACCTTTTCCTTGAAAGTTCATGATCTTGAGCATTCGATCTATAGTAGGATGCTTGTTATTTTGGAAGAATGATGTGAGTCCATTATTAGGTGGAGGAGGATGGGTGGCGTATATGCTCGGTTCCTCTTCTGCAAGGAAACCACCATGGGTGAATGTGAGAGTATCGAGGGAATATAAAAGTGGTGTGGGGATAGTAGGGTTAGGTAGTGATGAAGGATCATGAAATGGAGATGATGGGATAGCAACATCTTGATTGGGAGAAGTGAATGGTAAGGGATCAAGAGAGGGATTAGGTGATATGATAGGGTTTAGATTTGTGGCAACAAGTGATAAGGGCTTATGAGATGGAGCGGTGGGATCTTGAGTGTCAAGGGGATCATGGGATGGAATGGATGGGGGATTGTGATCTTGAGATGGACTAGATGGGATGGAAGGATCTTGATGTGGAGAAGGGGATATGTTGGTATGCTTTGGATCAATCTCTTGGCATGACTCATCTTGTGTGGGTGGCATGATGATGGAATGTTGGAGGGACTCCTCAAGTGGGGGAGATGGAAGGATGGAGGATTCATGAAGTTCATGGGAATGGATTTTGATGATACTAGGAGTGGAAGGAGTGGATTGGATTTGAATGTATTTGATGGATTGGGTGGATCTAGGATTAGAAGATGGTGATTGGGTTTGGTTATCTTTGATGGGCTTGGTGGCTCTCAGAGTAGGAGATGGGGGTTCAATGGATTCAATGGGTGTGATGGTTTAAACGGTTTGAGTGGTGCTAGGGGTGGTAATAGTAATGATAAGTGTGGGATGGAGAAGGGTTTCATGACCAGTGACTATACATGGGGGAGCCAGTTAGCATGGTTCCATGACTTCAAGGTGTGGAGTTGGGGGTGTGTTCTTTGTCATGAGTCCTTAGAGAACTTATGGAGTGAGAAACTTGCATATTTGTTGTGCAATTTTTGCACACGCCCCACCGGAGGCAGGGACCCTCTTTTTCTTTTGCATCTCTGCCTCTTGGCTTGGTCAAATTTTGGTTTTTCTCTTCTTGGGAGGTTATAGTGGGATTAAGTCTAGACTGGGTTTGATGAGGACAATATTTTGAGGCTCTGGCCAAACACGACTGGGAGGGACGCAAAAATTAGGGCAGTGGTTAAGCTTTTTGAACTTTTGAAAACTCCTTCTAGAAAAGTTATGATAGGGATTTCGACCCCGTGAAGAAATCCGAGAAAATCCGTTTTCCCCTCGTGATTTTCTCCGGTACCCCTTCGGACTCGAAAAACTCCGAGACCCCCGAAACTCGCTAAATCTTTAAAAAACTTAGAAATTCTCCAAAATGGAAAAAAAAAATTAAAAATGATTTTTTTCAAAAATGGAAATGTTTTCCTTGAAATTTTAAAAATGTTTCCAAAATGAAATCTTTTGAGATGGATAGAAAGTTTTTTGAAAATAAAAATTCTCAAAAATGGAAAAATTCATGAAAATGGAAAGTTCCCATTAAAAAATGTAAGTTTTTTTAAAAAGGCCAAAATTTAATTCAAGTTTAATTTGGATTAGATTTTTTTTTAACATGTGAGCTACTAATGATGATATCTATTTTTTCAGGATTAAATAAATATTAAAAGGGGAACTTGCATATGGATTCGTGCCAAAAGGGAAATATGAAAGAGTTCAATTCAAATTTTAAAAGTGGGGCTTGCATATGAATCCGTGCCCAAACTGTCTACAGCTGGAAGGAGTTTCTAGAAGACATGTGAAGCTGATTTCATCACCCAATCAGAATTTTCATTAATGACAGGCTGAAATAATATTGTTTTCTCATTGTTCCATGATGTAATTGCTTTTATGCAATTGTATGATGATGTACCATGAGCTCCCAAATTAAATGTAACAGCTTGGTGCTTCTAGAAATGCAATTGCAGCCATTGTATGAACTAAATCCTGGCCATTGATTAAAAATGTAATTTTCTATAAAGGGCCAGTGCCTTCTCATTTGTAAAGGGGTCAAATTTAGTGGTTAGAATAGCTGATTAGAGGCTGTAAAAGCCATAATTGGCTAAGTTAGAGAAGTCAGTAGCTATAGGAGAGAGGAGAGACTGAAAATTGTTATGTAATGTTGGAGAATTTAATGCAATTGGATTGTTGATTTGGCAAGCTTTGTGTTACACTTTGACAGTTTATGGTTTCTAGTTCTCAATTCTCAATGTTAGATGTTAGATTTCAGTTCTTTTGCAATAATGGTAAAATGTTAATGATGTTGATCGATCTCCGGTCCATACTTTTAGAAATTTATTGATTGTAATTTGTTGTGTAAAGTTAGTCTGGGCCTTATTTTGTGTTAAGTTCAACTGTGGATGCTTGTTTACATTGTGCCAGTTATTGGGTATGTGAATGAATATTCAAAAGTCTGAAAATCTTCAGTTTCCTTAGAAGATTGCACCTTTTCTGTGGAGTTGTAGGATTGTCCTTGATCAAACAGAGATTTGTTTTATTGGAGATCTATCCATTTGCAACATTCATCATTATTGTGATTGATCTTAGGAGTTAGTTTAGAATAAAATCTCTTTCAACCCTTTCTTTTTTGATATTTTCTTTGAATCTGGGTTAGTTTTAGGATTAAAAGCATCACCATATTGTTGCATCTGATGAAAGTACGCTTTCAACATTGCTCATTTGTAAGGTCCCCTTGTGATTACCAACATTTTCACATTTATCACTGAGTTGTTTATGCATTGTCAAGACTTGACATTGGAGACCTTGGGGTTATCTCTTGAGGCTTGCTGATAGAGATTTTCCTCTCAAGAGAGATAGGATATTATATTTTGTCTGAGTTGTTGTGCAAAAAACATCATCAACAATATTGTTGGCTTAGATGATGTGGTAGGAGTGGATGATGGATTATGAATGGGTGGAGGACTAGGATTATGGATTGGTGAAATAGGATTAGATGGAGGAATGGGATTAGAGGTAGGACTAAGAGTAGGTGGAGGATTAGGACATGATGGAGTGGAAGATGGAGTGACATATGAGGGTATGGATGAAGGATTAGGAGAAGTGAACATGGATAGTGGATTGTAGTAAGGGTATTGGGATAGCAAATTAGGATGGGAAGATTGAGATGGTGGATTAGGACAGGAATATTGGGATGATAGATTTATGTAGGAGGATGTGGATGGTGGATTAGGACAAGAGGATGTGGGTGGTGGATTTTAGTAGGAGTATTGGGATGGTAGATTAGGATGAGAAGATTGGGTTGGTGGATTAGGACAGGAAGACATGGATGGTGGATTAGGATAGGAAGATGTGGATGATGGGTTAGGATAGGTTGATGGGGATGTAGGATTAAGATAAGAAGACATGGATGTTGGATTAGGATGGGTAGATGGGTATGGAGGATTAGCATAGGGGGACATGTATGGTGGATTGTAGTAGGAGCATTAGGATGGTAGATTAGGATGGGAAGATTGAGATGGTGGATTATAGTAGGAATATTGGGATGGTGGATTAGGATGGTAAGATTGGGATGATGGATTGTAGTAGGAATATTGGGATGGTGGATTAGGATGGGAATATTGGGATGATGGATTAGGATAGGAGGACGTGGATGTTGGATTAGAGAAATATGTAAATGAAGGATATGATGAATATGCAGATGGGAAAGACACTAGATATCCCTTGTCAAAGGTAGCATAAGGATTGTTATTAGGTGTGGATGAAGGCATGATAAGAAATCTTAGATGAGTGATCAGATTCTGAATGGCACTCCGGGAATAAGGATAAGGATTCATGATGTTGGATAGGATGGATATGGATGATTAGAAGGAAAGAAGAGATGATGAAAAGATAAATAGGATAGATTGGAAGAAGATGGAAGAAGGGATCTTAAGATTTGTTTTGATATCAGGAGATATTGGATTTAAATGGACTAAAGCTCAAAACAGGATTTAGGTTAAGCTCAGATTGGGATTGGATTGAAGCTTAGATTAGGATTGGATTGGAGCTCAGATTAGGATTGGATTAAAGCTCATATTGGGATTGGATTGAAGCTCAAATTGGGATTGGATTAAAGCTAAAATTGGGACTAGATCGAGGATATCATAGGATTGATTCAAAACCAAGTTCAAGGGTCTTAACTAGATGACGTAAGGTGTTGATAATCGGATTTTTCCAGATTTGGAAAATTTCAAAATTGTCAAATTTTACCATTTTAGGTAACTTCACATGCATATCTTTGAGAGTCCATTTTTTCCCAAAAACTTCCAAGAACTAAGGTAGGATGAATTTCCAACTAACATCCTAAATCTGAAACATGAGTTTCAAGTTATTAACGAAAATGACTTTTTAAAAACTAAAAATAAAATCACTAAATTGTCGTTTTGAAGGTCAAGATGAAAGTTTCAAGCCCAAAAAATGTGTCAAAATGGGGTTCAACCAACTGAGGGTCTGTTGGAAATCCACATGCCACCTCATAATGCAACCACCTGTAAAATTTTAGCCCAAACGGACACCTAAGTCAAAAGTTATGGCCTCCAGAAGTTTCTGCATCAAAATCAAAACCCCTTAAATGAAGTCTAAGTGATTGGGCTCAATGATTTGATGATGGATATGGACTCTAATGATGTCCTAAGAAGAACCTATGTGATTTGGTCGATGAAATGATGACTTTCAAGAAGTGTTGATGGATGGGAACGATAATGACAGGGAGACAAATGAAAGTCTGCTTTTGGGAAAATTTGCCCAAGACTAGGCTGGGACAAGAAACAGGAAAATTTTCCTAAGAAATTTTTTCCAAATTGATAGCAAGTTCGCCTAAACTAGAAGGGGAAGCAAATTTTCGTATCTAGGTAGAAAATTCACCCAAACTGGGAAGATAGAGAAAATTCGCCTAAAACATTGATAGATTCACCCAAAATAGGCGGAAAATTCACCTAAATAGGGAGCAGATTCACCCAAAACACTAACAGACTCACCCAAAACAATGACAGATTCACCCAAACAGCTAGCAGATTCACCTAAACAGGGAGAAAATTTTCCCAAACAGGGAGAAGATTCGCCTAAAACATTGACAGATTCACCCAACACAATGAAAAATTTGCCTAAACAACTAGCAAATTCACATAAATAGGGAGAAAATTCTCCCAAACAAGGAGTAGATTCACCCAAAACACTAACATATTCACCCAAAACAGTGACAGATTCACCCAAACAGGTGGAAAAATCTCCCAAAACCTAGATGACACAAGAAACAGGCAAGTTTGCCAAGCAAATTCACCCAAATAGATAGCAAGTTCGCCTAAACTCAGGGAAATAGGAAAAATTGACTTTCAAGATCAACTAACAGGGTGACAACTTCACCTATTTCCTAAACAGGACGAATGAGAAAGGGATGACTTGAAAACAAGATCACTTAGCGGAAAAACGGGCTCGCTCGTTTCCTAAAGAGGACTGGCAGGGGATGAGATGGACTTAACAAGCAAATTCACCTAAGTATAAGGAAAATTTGCCCAAATGCTAAGGTAGATTTTCCTATCCTTGGATAAAGGGCGAATTTGATAGGTGGACTAAAAATGGGATCACCTAATGGGCAAACAGGCTTGCCTAATGGACAAACAGATCTGACGAATGGAGCAACGAACCTATCAAATGGAGAAACAAACTTTTGTAGCAGATGAATGGACTCTTTGAATAGACGAACGACCTCTCCGAATGGAAAAATGACCTCTCTGAATGGGTGAATGGACTCTCCTGACAGAAAAATAGACTCTCATAACGGAAAAATGAACTAACTAAATGGAAGACAAGATTGGTTGTTCAAGGAGAAATAGCAAGCAAATTGGCCTCTGTAGTGTACAAATTCGCGCATAATAGTAGCAAATTTGACGACTCAATGGATCGACAAGGACTGAAATAACAAGCAAATTCACCTCTATAGTGTACAAATTCACGCAAAATAGTTGCAAATTCACCCAAACAGGGAGAAAATTCACCTATTTTGTGAAACACGAGAAAATTTGATTAATGGGGACTGACAAAATCGCCTAACGGATGAACGGACTCGCTTGTTCCAAGAAACGGGTGAAAATGGGGTCGCCTAAGAAAGTGACTCATAGGAAAATTTGCCTCTGTCAAAGGAAAATTCGCCCAAATAGGGAGACTTGGACTAGACTAGGATGCAAAACAACTGACTGTGGCAAATGATGACAAGCACAAAAAACAACAAACAAAAGGCCAAGGCTAACTCAACTAAAATGAAAACACACCAGGCAACACGATCCTTGAAGGGTCTCTATCTAGGAAAAACAAGTCAATCTAGGGATTCCTTGATATACACATGGTATGTGAGGCACAACCATGAACACCAGCCTATCACAAGCGTGAGTCGGGAGCCCTAGCAAGGTACTAGAAACTCGAACCAACTCTTCATGTCTTATCTAGGTATCACTCTAGCTTCGATGCTCCACCAGACACGACATGACTTGATTGGGGTACAACTTTGGCTCTCCCCCCTTTATATACCTTGTTGATACACATGGTTGGGATCATCCCTCGGATGATGAAATCGCAGGCAGGTCTCACTAAGGGAAGAAGATACTAGAATTTTTCAGCTGATCCCTAGGCTCACACGAAGTGCAAGGGGAGAGCTTAGACGTACTAATACCTCCTAGGTGGATGCAAATGGACTAGAGTGAATCATGATTTCTCATCACCTAGGATCCCCAACTGGCGCAAGGGGATTGGATATGTCAACAACCCACTCACAAACACAACAAGCAAATAAATTTGACCCTCTAATTAAGCCTATGTGTGCCTAAATTAGTATGGAAAACGATAGATAGACTAACTAAAGATCTTCAACCAATCGTCCTACAGCAAGTGCATTAGTAGTTTCCAACACCGGTCTTGGATGGACGAGGACAAGTTGTACAAAGTGTTAGTGAGAGGACACACTTACAAACAAACAAGTTAGCAGATTAGTACCTCAAAAATGAACCTAGAATGGAGTTAAAAATGAAAAGATTAAGTCTCTATTTTACCTTAGATTCGCCTCTATAAGAGGAAAATCCACCCATTCTAGAGTGCAGATTCACCTCTATTATCAACAAATTCGCCTGTCTTTGGAAAGCAAATTCGCCCAAATCAGTAGCAGGTTTTCCTGTCTGGGGACAGATTGCAAATTCGTCCAAACTTGTCAGATGGGTGAATTTGACACTTTGCAAATTCATCTTTTTTGTTGCATATTCTCTCATTTAGCTATAGGTTTTCCTGTTTAAGATGCAGATTCGCCTATTTAGGGTGTAGATTCACCTATTTAGGGTGCAAATTCGCCTATTTGTAAACTTGAACTTGCAAAGCTTGTAACAATAGAGAATGTGAAAGAACAAACCCATTTGTGGGTCCCACCAGGTGTGCCGAAAATATGTGCAGCGTGTTTTCTAACCTAAAACGATGCAAAACGAATGAAATGCAAAGGAAGAGAAATAAAAACAACACCTCAAGATAAGCCGAGTTAAACTTGAACAAAGGAAAGATGGAAACAAATAGATTGCCTTGCCCAAGTTGATCGAATGGTTGGCCTTGTTGATAGTTGGATATGTGTACTCCTAGATCGATTTCAGCAACATAATGGCTTGTTGTAGCTTGATTTGGATGCAAGATGGATGAAAAATGGCTATGGATGCAAGGGTTTGGCTATGGAGATGGTGTGAAAGCTTGAGATATTGAGAGGATGGATGGTTGAGAATGAGAGAGATTGTAGAGAGTGTGGTTGAATGCTTAGAATGGCTAGGTGTTAGTCATTTAAACAAGGGAGATGAAATGAACGGTGGAGATTGAAAGAGGACAAGAGATCAATGGCTTAGATCAAAGAGTTGACTAAAAGAATTAGAAATTCCTTTTTAATGTACATGGGGATGATAAAATGAATTTAATATTCCTTGGGAAAGTGAAAAGGAATTAAATATTCCTTGGGAGATGAGAGAGGAATTAAAAATTCCTCAAAAGGATATTGGGAAGATAAAAATGAATTAAAAATTCCTTGGGAGATGGGGAGAGGAATTAAAAATTCCTCAAAAGGACATTGGGAAGATAAAAAGGAATTAAAAATTCCTTGGGAGATGGGGAGAGTTGACTAAGGGGTGATTAGACTAGTTGATCAATGATTAGAAGACAGTTAGGTGGCTAATGAGGATTAAGAGCCAACTTGCAAAAGGTGGAGGATGTGACAAATCCTAATCATGGACTAGGAATGTGCACACCCCTAATGACGGGATTAGGAGGTGAATTAAGAGTAAGTGAAAGTGATGGAGGATGTGACACTTGAGGGAGTAAATTAAATAAATAGAAATTATTTATTTAATTTAAGGGATAGAAGGGTTAAGGTAGGATAAGTAATAAAAGTATTTAATTATTTAGTTAAATACCTTAGGGATTTAGAGGAATTTAGGGGTATTAATTAAATAATAGTAATATTACTTAATTAATGCAAATAAGGGGATATTTAGATGAAAAAGGATAAATTTGACCAAATGTAAGTGGTCAAATTTAGATGTTTACAATACTTACCTGTATTTATAAGTATTCCATGTTGTAGGTTGAATCTACATCCTCATTTTTTTGTCTCAAAGTATGTGATGAATGTGATGATGGCTTAAGGATACAAACTAATAATAAATCAATTTTAAATATGTATATAAGCAATATCAATATATCATCAAAACATGTATTTAAATATATAAAACTATATATATACTTACCTATATTTATTTATTCCATTGTACCATCTACATCCTCTCTTTTTTCCAATGCATTTATGATTGTCTCATGATCTTCCATAGAAATTGTCCATAACTCTTTATTAGCAGGTCTTCCACAATACCTCACTAGTTTTATATTTGTTACCACTGCCAAGTGCGAGTAGTGTATAATATTCTTATGTGTTTCATAATCTTTGAATGTAGGAAAACCGTTCTTCCTTGATAGGTATTTTTGTAGCCAAGTGCCAAAAACCACCACTGAACTTGTTGGATAATAATAGCCATCATCATCTTCACAAGGTTTAATTAACTTATGTTTAGTCTCCACATATCGATCCAACCAATATTTTGTTTCCTCTTCATTCTCCTTGGGTGCAACAACAACATACACATTTCCTACAAACAAATTTAATGTAATAACTTGTGTGACATATAATTTGACCAATCTACATACATGCATTTATATATATACTTAATATATTACAAAATAGTAATGAAGTGAAATAAAATGAAATAAATTGAATTAAATTACCTTCTTGTACAAGTTCTGAAACACAATCATAGTCATCTAATGCAAACACTTGATCATTGTCTTCAATTGTTATTTCATATTGACCGTGTGTTTGTGCAGGTTTCAATGATATTTTCTTCCAATATTCAACCCATTTTGTATTCTCACATGCTTCTCAATCTCCTAAAATACAAAACTAACAAAAAAATGCAAGCTCCCTTTCCCAAATAGCCCTTGTGCTTGTATTCAAACTCTTAAATGAATGCCATTTAGTATATACACTAATTATCTCACAATCAAGTCTAGGTCGAATATTCTCTTTTTCAACCAACTAAAAGAATTTTTGAACTATAGAGTACTCGCTTGATCATGTAGATGATCTTGTATTGGACCAATCCACAATCACACACGCATCTTTAAATTTTACTACATCCTCAAATTTCAATTTCTCTCTAGCAAGAATTCTTTTAACACATGCACCAACTCCATCATGTTCTCATTTACCATGTCTAGTTTCAAAAAAAATGAACATATGTTGAGCACTATTTTCCTTGTGAACCCTACTTAACCAATAAAATTTTTGAGGATTCTTAAACTTTTCTTGTTACCTGATTTTGGCTTCCAGCTAAAATCATGTAACTTATTGTTTCTTTTGTGTTTACATTTAAACATTAAAAGATACTCATTTTTTGCTAAATTTCATTTATGTGCATAAAGGGGATTGTAAAAACAGATTGCATTATTCTAGTTTTGCAATTGCATAAAATAAGAAAGAGAACCAATATGTAAATTGCAAATGTAATCTTTATTAATGATCATAACCATATAATGTCCCTCACAAGCCAAGGGACTAGCTATTCTAATGCTTATAAAGAAAAGACTATACGCCTATAGATAAACAAAAAGGAAATTGCACATAAAATGAAAAGGGAACCGTCATTTCCTGGTGGAATGACGAATATCATTGGCTTGGTCCTACATCATCTCAGTCTTTCCCGTTGCCCTGCTTCCGTTTGACGCTCTTCTCGCTACTCCTAGGTTTGTTGCATCTGAAAAAATAGTGTTGTTAGAGCAATGAAAGGTCACTGATCAAAATATGTGCAAAACATCCATAAATGTGTAATTTGATGTCCATAATCATTAAAATAGACAACATACCATAAGTTTCCAGGAAAACAAGAAAAGAGTGATCAAATACACCTATGATATGCTTTGTTTATCTAACTGATTTGTTCCTTGTGCAGATTTAGGACAAGTCTTGTTACTGATTTGATTCAACTAATTACAACATGTGGAGTAAAATGTGGCTCCCACGAGGGTTGAGCCCAACATGCTGCCCTGTGATGTTTTAAGAGGGATAGGAAATTGAGCAACTTGATCAAATCAATGATAAACATATTCTTGATGCATTAAATCAATATGGAATCACACCAGTTGATCAAATTTCACTATCAGATTCAAAAGATGCAACAAATAATGTGAACTATCAAGAGAGTTACCCTTCATCTTTTCACAATGAATCAATCAATAGGTTGTCATCATGTCAAAAGGGGCAGTATATTTTGCTGGATATGTCTTTCAATCTTCTTAAGCGGATCCAAGATCCATTTTATTAAAGAAGTAAATGATTTTTTGATGCATCAAGTTCAATTATAGATGCATCAAGTTCAATTATTCATCTATTAATATAATGAAGGAGATATCAAGTCATTCCTAAAACCATCATGAGTCATATGGAGCAGCAAGAAGGAATAAGGACAGTCATGCATTGTTGCATGAGAGACACTGTTCAATTCATCTCACTTCAATCCTATTGAACAACCACACATCACTTAGGATGGTGAGCTTTCACATCACCACCATAAATGACATGTCTACCCAATAGAATTAAAGCAAAAGGAATGGTAGTGAGTACTGATATTCATTAAACAATCATGAAACATAGAGATGAAACTCATTTTGAAGCCAAGGTCATGATGCCAAGTGAGTATAACAATGAATTTTAAGAGTCTGCAAAGGGCAGTCTTGGATGTGATAGAGACAACAACAATGATCTCATGACAAATACAACAATATTTAGTGCATGCTATAGGGCAGCAAGGGGAGATTTCTTGGTTTCAAGTTAGAGCTGTCAAGCATTGCTAAAATACAATGAGCAAGCCATGAATCTGAAATGGTGGGAAAAATTCATTGTAGATGCATTCACATATGTTATGGAAATCATAGCATGCAAGGATAAGTGAACAATGTCATGATAGAAAGTGACAAATATCACTCAAAGAAAAATCATGGACAACCTCAAGTGCGCAGTTAAAGCATGTAATCAAGCAACATGGACTAAATTGCTATGAAGAGTCACATGATAGAAATTAAAGAGAAGGTAAATGCATTCAATCTATTTCGTACTTTTGAGTACAGTGTGTGCCTTTACATTAAAAGAAAGTGAATTCAATACATAGGAAAATCATTGAATGCATAAGCATAGTTCATTGAATACTCAAACTATAATGAAGTGTGTTATGCCTTGCATAACCATCCCATTTTATTTTTAGAATAAAATGGGTCCCCATTTGTTTTTTGTTTTTGTCTTTGGGTTTTTGTTTGGGTCTTAGGAGTTGTTTTTTTTTCTCCTAAGTCTTTCTTTCTTTTTCTCTATCGGAAGCGAAGCTAGAATCGAAACTGGATTATGAACTTTTCTAAAGTTCCTAGTTCGAGTTCCGTTCCGACTTTGGGTCCGCCTTCTTTCCTTGTTCCTTTCGTTGTTTGTCGACGTGTTTTGGGCTCTTGGGATTGCTCTTCCCTTGAGTTTTTTGTCATTTTCCTTATGTTTTGTTTAATCCCAAGCGGAAGCGGAAGCAGAGTTGGAAGTGAATTTGGAACTTTTCCAAAGTTTCGGTTCTTATTTCTGTCCCGATTCTGACACTGCTTGTTTGCTTTGTTGTTTGTTGTTTGTTTGTGTCTGGGCTAGGTCTGCTTTTTGTTCTGACCCCACTTCCCTTCATTTTTTTGTTTGTCTTGGTTTCTGTTCTTGTTTTTTCAAGAGAAAAACTAGAGTTGGAACTAAACGTGGTACTTTTAAAAGTTCCAGTTTCGGTTTTAGACCCACCCCGCCCCTATTTCCTTCTGTTATTGGTTCCTTCTCATGGGACTAGAACTAGGTTTGGAGTTAGATGAGTAACTTATCAAAGCTCTCTTGTTTCGTTCTAGATCTGGGTCCATGTCTGCTCTACCTTTGGCGTCCATAGAGTTAACTGTTTGTTTATGTTGTTCACTCCGCCCAACCTACCATATTTATTGCATTAATTGTAGGTCCTTCACACATGCAAAATCATTTTTTAAAAACCATAATTAAGATTAATTGGCTCATTATCCTTATTATCTAAATTTTTTTAGTGAACAAGAGCCAAATGAACTGTGAGAGAAGTTATTTGATTGTGCAGATGTCACAGAACGAAACTCTATTTGATTTCAGAATTTCCTTGTGAGCGTTTTAAGGTAGGGTCTTTTTTCCTTTCTTTTCCCATTTTGTTTTGTCATTTCATCTTCGTGTTTTGTGTTTTGTTTACTCATGCATTCACAGAATCTTCTTTTGTGAATTCTTCACTTTTCTTTCTTGTTTTATTTTTGTGTTGTTTACGATAAGCTTCTATGTGTTGGCGTAACAACTAACACCTTTGGAGTAGAAGTTGTTATGAATAGCCTATGTACACTACGCAATGAGTGCTCTTCAAATTATTGAGGGGAAGCTCCCTCGTTGTGCTTTGACAAATATACTTGCAAAGGAAAATAAGCTAAAACTATGTCCTGTCTTTTTGTTTCAGCTGCTAGAGGCACAAGGCTTTCTTGAAAGAACTTATACGTTGCAGCTGAGTTTTCTCTGGTTTTGCAGATCTACTAACTACAACTTATCTATCCAATCTCCTCAAGAAAATAGAGCAAGAGGAAACGGAGCAAGGTTTGACCATCGGACGATAAGCGTGTTTAGACTCTCTACTTGAAGGCAAGGTGGCGCAACTATCATCTCAATCTAAACAAGCTTATTGGGCACAAAACAGATTTAAGACTTTACCAAGACAATTTTATGGAACCCTATGTGGCATAACACTCGATTGAAAAAGTAAAGTCTTCACAAACAGCCTTTATCACCACAATCTCACGAAACCCTATGTGGCATAACCTTTAATTATAATGATAAAGATTCACAAAACAGATTTATCACCGTAACTTCTCGAAACCCTATGTGGCATAACGATTGATCACAATGGTAAGTTAACACAAAACAGATTTATCATCTCAATTTCTTGGAACCCTATGTGGCATAACAATTGACTTCAATGATAAAGATGTTCAAACAGATATATCTAAATTATGGAAAGAATTCAGCATTACAATCTTTCGAAACCCTATGTGGCATAACAATCAATTGCAATAGTGAAGACACATGAACAAATACCAAAAAGAGCAATATTGAGGGCAAGGTAGGCGCAGCATATATTTCTCTCTCAAGCAAAAGTTATTTACAAATGAGCATAAGCTCTTATTTATATACATCAAAGTGTAGGGAACCCTAAAATCACCTTGAGTCATCTACAGTTCTTGCAATGCATACAATATCGCGTAAACCCTAATTAAGTAAACTATCTGATCCAAGGAAACTACCCTCGATTTAAGCTGAAACATCTAATC
>VDFB02224508.1:0-14213 GCA_007258455.2 Sequoia sempervirens
ATTTTATCAACGAATGGAGCAGGTCCTGTACCTCTAAAACTTCCATCAACATAATGTTCGCCTTACTGTTGGTACCAAGTGACATTCTCTGTTCATTGTCGGTGGTTTGGCTGGGTTCGGTATGACTAGCCATAGCCCATATGAAGTTACAAGTGTAGGGACTTCCCGATTGTGTTCTTTCACATACTTGGCTATGTTGTCATTTTATCCGTCCGACCCGACGGTGATTAACATGTCCTTTGTCATTATCATTGCTTTCAGATAGGGTCCTTTTTCTACATACCAATCATCTTTATCTACATCTTCTTTGTTCTGCATTGCTTGTTCTTTTCTTTCTTTCTTTGCTTGTTCTTGTCTTTCTCTTTCGGCTTCCTCGTCCAACTCATACGATAGGCATCCTCTGCATTCACCTTCATAAAGTGCATGGTATTTCCAATGACCCCATACCCTCTTCCAGAGAGCAGATGTCTCAAATAGAGCATTGGTCAGGTGTTTATGGAACCGGGGCATTGCAATGCCTTCCACTCTCTTTTTGACAAGCCTCTCTTCGATTACCTTTTCTCCTCTTGGTGTGGTCCAATCTTCCTCTGGTACATATTGGCTTCCGCCTATTCCCTAGTCTTGTTCTTCTATGGTTCCATTCTCCCTTACTGGCCAATCCTCTTTGGTTGCCTATCCGAGCATATTGATTGCAATTGGTTCTTCTCTTCTCTCCTTGTATACTTTCAATTTGGACCCATTGATAGGATGTTTTAGCAGAGTTTCGTATAATCTCTCCAATTTGATGGCTCCATTCTCCCCGACTTCTCGAATTTTAAATGGCCCCAACCACCTCTTTTTGAATTTATCAGGCTTTAGTTCATTACAACTGTTATACTTGAGGACTAACTGCCATGGTTGGAAATTTGCCTGTCAGTGGTGTTTGTCGTGCTAGAACTTTCTCCGTTTTGCATTACCTCCGTAGCCCACTGTGCGAGTACTCGTTGTTCATCGAGCTTGTTCAACTGGAACAACCTTTCTTTCAAACTCTTTGTATCACCAAGTCTATTTTCTACTACTATTCGCAAGCTTGGTACCATGTACTCCGCTAGCACTATTGCTTCCTAATTGTACATCAGTTGGAATGGTGTATGGCCAGTGGTTACTTTGTAGGTCGTACGGTATTCCCATAGTATGATAGGTAGCTTTTCTTCCCAATCTACTTCCTCGATGCCACAAAACTTGTAGATGATAGAGACAAGTACCTTGTTGGTTGACTTTGCTTGACCGTTTGCTCTTGTGTAGTATGGGTTGGATAGGTTATGAAGAATTTTGAACTCCGTTGTCATCAGTGGAATGACATGATTGACGAAGTGACCCCCTCTATAACTGGTGATCCGGATTGAGATGTCGTACCTTGTGACGATTTGCTCACAAATAAACCTCGCTCTACTCAGTGTAGTATTGTTTGGCAGTGCTCGAGCCTCCGTCCATTTTGTTAAATACTTGGTGGCGATGACTATATATCTACATCAATGTAATTGACTGACCTTTAGTGGCTTGATGAAGTCCAACCCCCATCGCTTGAACAACTCTTGTGGCTGAGATGGAAAGAGTGGTATGAAATGCCTCTTCAGAGGTTTGCTAACTTTCTAACATATATCGCATCCCACAACCCATTCCCGGACATTTGTATCTACAGTCAGCCACCATAGTCCTGCCAACAAGATTTTTTCGCACTATAGTGTCTGGCCCTATATGTCTTCCTGCTAGTCCTTCATGTGCCTCGTTTAGTACACCAAGAATTTCTTCCTCCATGACACATCGCTAAAGCACTTGGTTCGATCCCATCTTGTATAGTAATTGGTTAATGATTTGGAAGGTTTTACTCTTGAGCACTAGTTTCCTTCGTTTTACAGGTGGCATCTCTCTCGAAAATGATGACGTCGATAGGTACTCTCCAATCTTCTTGTACCAAGGGGGTAGTGCTGCTATTTGGAACAAGTGCGCATTCAGGAAGTCTTCATTCACTCCATTGGGTGGCTCACTAGACTAGATCCTTGATGGTTGGCCAGCAATGACGTGACTCTTCCCTAGTCATACGAGTATAGTGAATGTGAACTCTTGCAACAGCAAAAGCCATCGGCTTACTCTCCCCTAAATGATGGGTTTGTTGACCAAGTACATCAGGGCCTGATGGTCCACATAGAATGTGAAGGGAGTTGCCAATAAGTAATGCCTGAATTTTTGTACTGCATACACCATCCCGAGTGCTTCCCTCTCCATTGTACTATAATTCTTCTCTGCCTTCCACAATAGACAACTGGCAAAGAACACCAAATGATCTAGCCCTTGTACGCTCACTTACCCCAATGTTGTTCCAATTGCATAGTTTGAAGCGTCGACATGCAAATGAAATTCCTTGTTCCAATTTGGATATGCTAAAATTGGTGAACTAATTAGTCTTACTTTAAGTTCCTTGAAGGTTGCTTCTTGTGCTTCAGTCCATTCGAACGGTTGCCCCTTCTTGGTGAGTATGTCCAATGGATACGAAATCTAAGCAAAGTTCCTAATGAACCTTCTATAGTACCCAACGTGTCTGAGGAATGATTTTACCCCAATGATGTTCTAAGGCGGTTCCATCTATATGATCACTTAGATCTTATTTGGGCCGATCTTCAATCCAGCCTTACAAACTATGTGCTTGATCAATTTTCCTTGAGGCACCATGAATCGTGTAATGTCCCCATTTTTAGCACTACACTTTCCAGTGACTATTAGCCTATCCCCGGATGCCCGTAGGCCTGTCAGATGCAGAATTAGGGTTTCCAATTGTTTGGAGGTCTCTTTTGTGGATTCAGGGGTTTGCATGTTGGAGTTTTGCAGTTTGGTTTATGGATTCCTTCTGGGTTTTCAAAGAGCTTCGCAGGGCTATGACATGCAACTGCATTAGGTAAATTTTCCAGACTTACTATTTTTAGTAAGTTACAACGGCTGCTCAGAATGTGGTTAAAATGCATTTGACGTCACTTACTATTTTTAGCAATATGCTATTTATAGTAAGTGCTATTTTTAGCAGTTCAATGTTGGGGTTTCCAGAGGGATTTCTATTTATAGCAGTGGCCGGTTATGATGTGCTATGTTCAGTTGGTCACCGTGTCCTTTAGTGGTCTTTAGTTTTGCTCAGTTTTGGCGTTTGGTATATACTTACTATTTTTCACAGTGCTATTTATAGTAAGTCATCTTTGGGGAGTTAGTCCCAGGCCAGTATGTACGTAGCAGTATTATTTCTCAGTTGATTTTTGGAGAGCCTAAGGTTGCAGTGTTTAATAATTGATTAATTTAGTCACTTAAGTTGCTTTATTAAGTTATTTTATAAACTTAAGTTGAGGGGGTAAAAGGGTCATTCAAAAAGCACCATGGCCTAGGCGTACAACTTAAAAGTTGTTTTAAAAGGATTTTTAAATATTTTAACTCCATGAAGTGGACGCTAGAGAAGGGAGAAAAGATGATTTAAAATGTTTTAATTTTCAAAGGAAAGAAAGGCGTTGGTTTTAGGAGAAATTAAGAAGCTTTTGGAGTCCGATGCCTGGCTTCTTTTATATTTTCATTTTGGCTCTCTTTTCATATCTCTTATGTCCCTTCTCAAACTTTCCAGTGACCGTTGGCCTTTCTTTGGGAACCCGAAGGCTAGTCGGAAGTTAAAATTAGGGTTTCCTATTTTTGAGGAGATCATTGCTCAGAGATGGTGGATTTAATGGCGATTCCTTCTGGGTTTTCAGAGGGCTTCGCAGTGGTATGTTCGTCTTAGCATTCAAGCACATTTTTGGAATTTACTATTTTTAGTAAATTCTATTTTTGGCAGCTTTCCAGATGAGTTCAGCTCGGTTGACTTCCTGCTTCAGTTGGTCAGTTGTTTGCTCAGTTTTGACTTCAGGGCCTTTTCGAAAGGATAAGTTAAGTCATTTAATTAAAAAGTCACGTTTTAATTATTATAATTAAACGTTGACCCTTGGCTTAGACTTAATGACTTAATGTTGTTTTTAAAAGGTGGGTCCTTGAGGGTGGCGCCCTCATTGAGAAATGATTTATTTATTCCCTAAGTCAAAGCAAAGGTTTGAGGGGCGCATATTTCAAAGGATGATATTTAATTAAAATGTCAAATCTTAAAGCCTTGAAGAGAAAGTACGCCTTCTTGAGGAGATGAGGGTTTTTGACCTAAAAGCAGATTTTAGGGTTTCGTGAAGTCAAGCGAAAATTATAAAAAAGAGTCTTGTGCATCATTTTGGGCATCTTTGGAAAATACACTGTTATGCTGCCGGATTGGCTCTGGAACTGCTTCGAGGAATGAAGGCCTCCTAGCTTGGGCATCTCTTCTCGTTTGTAAGACAACGACTAGTGATGATTTTTTAGTCTAGTTTGTGGATTCATTGGATTCCGTGCATTGTAATCTGCATTGCTTTAGTTAGCTTCTGTTTTCGCATGTTAGAAGTTTCTGGTTTTTCCCTTTTAGTTACAGCAGATCCATTGTTTCATTCATAAATCAAAAAAGACAAATCAAATCATTGTGGGTATTGGTTATTTCTCTTTTGCTAGCCTAGGCGCCCTTATTCCTAAGTTTGTAGATTTTTTGGTAGAGGCAATAATTTTAAAAGACAAAATCGCCCCTAGCTGGGCCGTACCATTTGTAAGACATTGGGATTTGTGCATTTCTTAAAAAGCTGCAATTTCAGTCTGTTTTGTGAACTCAACTTGAGCGCCTATCTTCATTTAGCATTTTGAGATTAATATTGAGCTTTTTGAATGGGAAGAGAGGGAGATTCGAGCATTTTCTAGAATTCCTATGCTGCTGGTTCTATGTTAAAAGTTGCAGGTCTGACGGGACAGTTTAAAGGAATCTGCAATTTCTTATTGGGATGTTTTTGATAAGTCTCTAAAGAGCATTGTGAAGACTTCAGTGAAGATTGCCCAAGTCTGGCGAACAAGGTTGGATCTCTTCATTGTCATTTCAATTAATCTTTACATTCAGCAAATCCATTCACGAATATTGTACAACTCTTTCTATATGCTGATTTACATTGTAACCAAGATTCCGTTTTAAGATTGTACGCTGGCAGTAGTACTGACAGCCATCTAAAGTTATTGCTTATCAGTTGTAATAGCCTTTTATTTCAGCAGTTGTTTTGTTGTAATTGATCTCCGCCCTATGGTAGCTACTATCCCATTCTGGGTTAGAAAGCACATTCTGGGTGTCGAGTGTTTTCTGTGTTCAGTAGTTCTTTCAAGCATTGCTTTTTGTAATTCACTCCGTCATATGGTCGCCCCTCACTCCGCTTCGGATTGGGTAGCACATACTTGACGTTGAGTTCTTTCCTGCAATTAGAATAGAAGACCCTCTGACCAATGCTCGCCATTATCGGCGCCATTCTGGTTAGAGTTGCTTTCTTGCACGTTCTGGTTTTCCCTTCTAACCTTAACGGGTGCATTGCTTGTAATCTGTTAATTGAAAAACGAAAAAATTGGCTCGGAATATTCCATCTCTGCTTTGGCAACTAAATGGAATGCTGTTGGATTTCTTCTAGAGTGCTTGGGCTGCGAACTGAGGACAAAAACCCTCTTCGTTTGGGCTGGTTTCGGTGGTGAAATATCCTCCCTAATCAGATAGTGAGTGATTCTACAATAAGGATCATATATAGCTTCACAGAGTTCGAATTTGGTGATTGAAAAATGAAGTTTTTCTAGTTCTTTTGAGGAGATTTTGGTGTGGATTGTTTGCTTTCAGTTTGGTTCGATTTTATGAAGGTTTTTGGTGTGATTTCAAATCATTTCTAAGCAATACTCTTCTGGACCCGAAACCACGTTTTTGCTCATAGCTCCGTGATGGCTTGATGAAACGAAATGGGTATTGGCTCATTGGCTGACCCTATTCAAGGCGATTCTTTCAAGTATTAATATGCATTTTTTGGTGATGGAATGGATTTTTAAGAGCAGGTTGAACTTCTAAGAGGGACGCCCTTGTTGCTGCTTACACCCCTGTTTGTGGCCAACACGTGTATGGGTTTGGTTGATGAACATTTGGGATTGATTATGGAGGGCTAGGAGTTGGAGAACCAAGGGTTTTATTGTCACTTGCTTGGGTGTTGTTCGTTGTCAACAAAGAGTTCCATTGTTGCTGTTTAAAGGCCCCAGTCATGACTGTAAACTCATATATCAGGTCTGATATAACACTGTATAATTCTGATATAAATCTGAAAATGAATGCCTATGTTGTTTATTGCAATCTCCATTGAAAAGGCTTTAGTATCTTGTGTTTCTTGTTCATTGCAATCTGCTCTTTATGTTATATACATTTGAAAACACATTGAAAGTAAAACACAAACACTTCATTGAACAAGCAATCAGCAAACAGAAGTTTTCAAAAAAAAATAATCAGGGGTGTATGTTACAAATCGACACTTCTTTAGGTTGAGTGCCAGTCATGATGCTTTGCATCATTCCATGCATTCCTATAGGACCTTCAGGAGTGTTTGTTCGTCGTTGTAGATTGACCAATCGTCCAAGAAAGCCTTAAAGTTCCCTACCAATATCTTGTCAAATATGTGTAAGATTATCCTTTGGAAGGTTGTCGGAGCATTGCACAAATCGAATGGCATTTGGTTGTACACATACACTTTGTCTTCAACTACGAACATTGTCTTCAGTTTGTCTTCTTCGGCTATACTTACCTGGTTGTAGCCCAAAAACCCATCCATGAATGAGTAGATTTCATGACCTGCCACTTCTTCCAATATTGAGTAGGTTTCATGATCAAGAAGGGATCTTTTATGGTCGGAGCATTGAGGCTTTGGAAGTTCACGCATATTTGAATTTGTTCAGATTCTTTCTTTAATGATATCACAATCGGTGTTACCTCGTCAATGAATTCAACTTTGAATATGATCCTTGCTTCTAACATCTTTTCAATCTCTTCTTACACCTTCGCTGCGTAGTTTTTATTCATCTGATATGGTCTCTTCCATACGAGCTGTGCTCCAGGTACCAAGGGAATTCTATGCATACACAGTTCATAAGGTATGCCCTTCAAATCCTTGTACGTCCATGCAAAGGCATCTTTGTATTCTGTAAATTTTTTAAATGTTGTTGCCTTTAACACTGGATTCTAGTCGTCTCCGACTAGAGTTGTTCGAGGATTATCCTCTTCTCCCAGGTTTACCTTCTTTATGTTCGGTTCTTCGTACTTGATCATCTTGTCCCTTTCAAAGTTGTGTTGGTGTGTCATCTACTTTGGCTACTCCTTTATATTCTCCGTATTCCGGAGGAAATGTTTGGCTCGTTGATGCTCTATCCTCTTCTTCCCCTTCAGTTTCTTTAATTTGTAGCATATTGCAATCCCACTGGATATTTCATAGTCCTCCATCTGCCAGTGGAAGAGTTTGTTGAGAAAACTCGTCTCGTCCTCTGAGCATTCTTGAAGGTTCAGAATACCTTCATTGTTCAGTTCAACAGTTCCCCTTTCTTCTTCTATTCCAAATCCTCCTTTAGACTTAGAGTCCGACGATGCCAACTCCTTGCTAACTGCTTGGTTTATTAAGTCAATTACATATTTCCTCTTGTCGCTCTTTATGGACAGTGTATTTCTCTTCCAGTTGTGATTTGCTTTGGCTGCCACCAACCATCCTCTTCCGAGCAACGCATTGTATTCCTTTTTCTGCAGTGGGATGACTACAAAGTTCAACAAGAACGGTTGTGTCTCGATCGTCACTGTGTACCTTGGAGTTTTACCCTATTCTAATATGCAAAATAACTAAAAATGCAAATGATAAAACACTAAGAACACTTCAATGATTAGCCTAAAGAGTGATAAAACAAGGAAAATAGATGAAATAAAAATGCAAATCGATTATACCTTCCTTGTTGTTGAAAACTCCTTGGTTGGCCCTTAATTTAGATGAATTTGTGTGCTCCTTGGATGGCTTTTTGGTGTAGCTAGATGCAAGATTGAATATGCAAGATAATCAAAGTGGATGGCTAAATGATAGTGAATGTTTGAGAATGCAAATTGACAGCATAAGGTTGTTCAAATGAAAAAGTGTTCAAAATGCCCTTGAGGAGGGGGTATTTATAGAAGAATTTGAATTCTCTAGAGAATTCAACGGTTGAGATTCATCCAACAAGGTCAAGATGAAGGGCTATAGTGAGTTGAGAACTCACAAGCCCTCACATTTTGACATGTGGAATGTGAAGTGGCTAAGGGGGGATTAGGTGTAAGTGAGGTGGAGAAGAAGTACATGATGTGGAGGAAGGACAAGTACCTTGCAAATACATTGGGAGATGGGAAGAATCTTGGGTGAATAAAAGTGAATTTTAAATTCACAATGATTGGAAGAATCTAGTGGATAAGACAATGTTCCCAAAAGGTGGGAGTTTATTCACATGTGACTTGATGACAAGTCAAAGACTAGAAAATGCATGGGAAAGGGGATTCTGAGGAATAAAAGGAACTAAAAATCTTTGGGGATGGAGAGAGTTGACCAAGATAATGATTAAGATTAATTAATTAGTAATTAGAAGATAAATGAAGATTAGAAGCCAACTTGCAAAAGTTGGAAGATGTGACACATCCTAATCAAGGATTAGGCATGTGCACATCCCTAATGAAGAAATTAGGAGATGGATTAGGATTAGATGAAAATGACATGTGAGGAATTTGGAGTTTTACCCTATTCTAATGTGCAAAATAACTAAAAATGCAAGTGGAAAAATACTAAGAACACTTCAAAGATTAGCCTAAAAAGTGATAAAACAAGGAAAATAGATGAGATAAAAATGCAAATCGATTATACCTTCCTTGCTGTTGAAGACTCCTTGGTTGGCCCTTGATTTAGATGAATTTGTATGCTCCTTATATGGCTTTTGATGTTACTAGATGCAAGATTGATAATGAAAAATGACTAAATGGATGGCTAAATGATAGCAAATGCTTGAGAATGCAAATTGGCAGCACAAGGTTGCTCAAAATGAGAAGTGTTGAAAATGCCCTTGAGGAGGGGGGATTTATAGGAGAATTTGAATTTAGAGAATTCAACGGTTGAGACTATCCAACAAGGTCAAGATGAAGGCTATAGTGGCTGGAGAACTCACAAGCCCTCAAGATTTTGACATGGGAATGTGAAGTGGCTGCTACTTAGGGGATGAGGTGTAAGTGAGGTGGGAGAAGAAGTACACATGTGGAGGAAGGGCTGCACCTTGGCAAGGGCTACTGGGAGATGTAAGAATCTTAGAATAAAAGTGAATTTAAATTCACAATGATTAAAAGAATCTAGTGGATAAGACAATGTTCCCAAAAGGTGGGAAAGATCAAGCATGTGACTTGATGTGACAAGTCAAAGATTCTAAGATGCATGAAAAGGGGATTCTAGGAGGAATAAAAAGGAATTAAAAATTCCTTGGGGGATGGGGAGAGTTGACCAAGGTACTGATTAGGCTTAATTAATCAGTAATTAGAAGACAAATGAGGATTAAAAGCCAACTTGCAAAAATTGGAGGATGACACATCCTAATCAAGGATTAGGCATGTGCACATCCCTAATGAAGAGATTAGGAGATGGATTAGGATTAGATGAAAATGACATGTGAGGAATTAAATAAATGTATTATTTATTTAATTTATTTGATGAAAGGAGGATTAAAGAGAATAAAGCATTTAATTATTTAACACCAGGGATTAAGTGTATTCAAGGGTACACTAAATACAGTACATTACTTAATTAACTTGGATAAGAGGATGTTTAGACGAAAAGTGATAAATTTGGATAAATTAAGTGTCCAAATTTGGATGTCTACAGTCACCTTCTATGCAATTAATTTTCCTAGTGGGTTGATGCCATGCTAGTTGGCACCCACCAATTGGAATGTCGGTGGCTAGAGGGTAGGTTTCCCGAGACTCTTCCATGTGTCTTCGGGTAGTACATTGACTCTCGATCCTCCATCGACGATCGTGTTTGTTAGATTCTTCCCTTGAATCTCCATTTGCACAATCGTTGGTCTCTTCTCGATGCTTAGTGTCAACAACATTGGGTTGATGACTTGTTCTCCCTCGGGTGGTGGTTTTGCTACCATCTCTTCGGCCTTCTTGTTGCTGGCGTTGTTCATCACCGTCTACATTTGTCATTGCCATTCCTAACTGTGGCATAGTCTAGAAGGTCGGTCACTTTGATGGGTACGGTGGTCTGCGACTTTGCAGTACCTACCGTATGATATTCTTTTCTGACTCCGATCGCCACAAGGTACTTAGAGTCTCTTGATGGGTTCTCCGTTCCTTAGCCATCGCTTGTTCCACTTCTGCTTTGGATTCCTTCATTTGTTGCTTTTTTGTATGAGGATCTTGGTAGATGGATTTCTTTGCTTGTGCTTTGGTGATTGCTAGTACCTCTTCATTCCAATCTTCCACATCTATCGTATTGATGCCTTTCTACTTGGGGCAGTTGATGTCTTCGTGGTCACCTAGTCCACACCATTTACATAGTTTTCCCCCTGAACTTTGACCATTTTGGCATTCCTTGGTGAAGTGACCCCATTCATTGCACTTCCAGCATTGTATCATGGGTTTGTCTTTGTTGTACTTCTCGGTCCAATGTTGTTGCCTCTTCTATTGTTTCAATAACCTCCAGGAGATGCATTGGTATTGTTTTGGGGTTTCGATGGTGTGGTCGGAGGGGTTGACTATTCCCCTTGTGTGAAGAGCACTTGCATGCTTCTTGTTTTTAGGTTGTATGGGCATTCCTTGATGGAATGTCCCATCACTTGGCAGATATCGCAGAGTAACTTTTTCAAGCAATTTGCCTTTGTGTGACCTTCCCCCTTACAGTCGATGCACCACAACTCTTTGTTTTCTCTTGTACTCTCCTCAGCCTTCATTTCTTTCATCATCCTCATCATATCTTTTGTCAACGCTTGGACGGTCTTTGACTCACCATCGCTACTGCCGTCTGCACTTTCATCATCATTCGTCTTCCTCTTTCCTCGGGAAGATGTTTTGTCTTCACTCTCTATATCCATTTCCTGATTGTGGGCTTTGACATATGATGATGGAGGCATGACCTTCATCTTTTTCCTTAGCGACGGGAGCAGCCCTTCGATGAACCAACACTTTTTCAATCCGTCGGCCAACTAAGTCTCTAATTTCACCAATAACTCCTTAAGCCTCGTTATCACAATTTATTGCTCCATGGATAACCCCCTAAGAAACTTGTCCTTTCCTAGATTCGCGAAGTTCAAGTACGATAACAAAGTGTGATTTTCAAGCCACCAAATGCGTTCCTAAGTCTCGAATAGTCAATTCGATCATTCCCCCATGTTCGCCTCGCGAAGACCTTCGAAACGAGATCCTTCGCGAAGTCTCATTGTCCGTACTTAGTGAATTACGAAAAATGCAGTGGCACTGAAAAAGTGCGCTCCTGCCCTGAAGCCAAAATTGGCTAAGTACAAAAAGTGCAAGGGCGCTAAAATTTAGCGCCCCTGCATGAAGTGAAATTTCTAAAAAATGCAATAGCGCTAAATTTTAGCGCCATTACACTTTTCTTCGCCACTTAGACTTTTTCTTGGCCCTGGCACGTTTCTTCATGAATTTCGCGTTTTTTGTCAATCGTGCCATTTTTCGTGCCTAAATTTATTGCTCGACTTGAGTTAGGTTTTTGATTTTCCTTTTCACTTAAAGGTGTTTTAATTTGCCATTTTTCATTGTTATGATCTTTTGGCTTTCTTTTCTTTATATGGTTTCAACCGTGCTTTTTAAGATTTTAGATCCTTCAACACCTTTTGATCTTGTGTCGTTTCTTTACTTCTTCTTTCTATCTGCTTTTACAGTTCTGTTCATATGTGTTTAGCTTTTGAGCATGTTTGTATCTTTACTTCTCCATTCGTGATTTTACTTCCATCTTTCTCTCTTCGCGTGTTCTTCCCCATTCGCGTTTTTCTGTTTACCTCACGCAATGGAAACCTCACTTTTTGTTTTGAATACGCATTCTTTCCTTCCTCTTCACTCGCGTTTATCTTCTCTATGCGCATCATTCTTTGTGAGTGTGTTTCTCTTTAACATTTCTTGTGTTGTAGTTTCTCCTTGTCTCCCTCTCTTTACACTTTGGTGCGAACATTGTAGAGATCTCTCATTCTCAAAGAAAGTTTTCTTTAACCCTTGAATGCGTATACAATGGTATTGAAACAAGTCCCAAAGTGCAATTTCATACAAATACATTGCCAAGCATGAGCGCCGTTTCCTTTCATCCCTACATTTGTTTTACTAAAAATGTGCTCAAATGTTGAAGCGCTAAAATTTAGCGCCATGACATGTTTCAGCATATGTTATATTTTCTAACTCTCAGAGATGTAAGGGCGCTAAAATTTAGCGCCCTTGCATCAAAAGTGAAATTTCCAGAGATGTAAGGGCGCTGAATTTTGGCGCCCTTACAGTTTTCCAGTTTTCTACAATCTTTTCCAGATGAGCTTCATTTTCGACCAGTGCACTCCTAAGCCTTGTTCCTTTTGTTTTTGTGCATCGTTTTGCGTGCCTTGTCATCTGCTCCACGCTTTCCCATCCTCATTGCTCGTTTTGCGCATTCCCATGTTTCCTAACAATTAATGTTTGTTCTGGCTAAACGAATTGCAGTCTCTTTTCAAAGATCGTCAAGTCAGAGTGATCAAAGTTCCAGTTGTTTTTGATGACTGCTAGCAAGCCTCCATCTTCTTCAAAAGCAAAAGGAAAAATGAAGTACAAATATCAAGGTGTCTATCTGCCGACTGTAGTGCTCTCCAAGGTGGAAGAGATAAAAGACACAGAGGTTGGTCATCAGGACTTGGTTGATTTCGCAAAGCAAACAGAGACGAAGCCTCTTCTTGATTCAATGAGAGCAATCGTACACAGCAACCTTCATTTGGTGGCAATGTTTCCTATAGCTGCACATAATACAGAGTTTGTTCTTCAGGTGGTGTCTCACTACATCAGAGAAAGTAGGAGTGTGATCGATTCTTCTGGGCACGAGATTCTGAGACTTGACCCTGATTTCTTTGACATTGTTTTCAAGGTCCCTCATATCGAGAAATACATTGATATTTCTATATCAAAAGCACAGGAGATCTTTGACGCTGATCCCAATAAAGCTAAATAGTTGATAAACACTCAATGGTTAAAGAAGCCTAGATCATCTGTTTCCAGATGGCCGAAAGGACTCCTGTGAAGTGATTTCAAAGATGACGTCAAAGACATGATCACATTTCTAAGCAGAGTGAAAGGCTTGCCGGAATCATCCACTTTTCACGATTGGATGTATGAATACATCAAGATCATAAGAAGACAGAAGGTGCATATTGACTGGGGCAAACAAATCAGTGATGAAATACACGAGCAGTTGATCAATGCTCCTTCTACTTTGAAATTCTACATGACTTCTTACCTGGTGTACGCGGCGGCTGTAATGAGACAATTCCCAGGTCTATCTACAAAAGGGAATAGGATGATGGTACCTGTGTATAGATATTTCTATCAATTCGGAGCTGAAGGAAAGCTTTCATCACTTCAGATGAGTCACAGATGCTTTCTTTGCGCCTTTGCTTTTCAATTTTGATCCAGCTCTGGAAAGAAGAAGAGTATCTAATGAGGCTTATAAGGTGGTGAGTAAAGTTGGATGCATATTTCTTCAATTCCCAACATATACTTACTTGAGAGTAGGGTGCTACATTGGCTGTCCTTACATGCTGCCACGTTATCCTTCAGATAAGTGGGTTCTCATGGAAACATGCAAATAGTTGATTTCAGTGCAAAAAGAACGAAGAAACAACCACAAAGTGGATTAAGTTCCCAACGACCGACCGATACTAGCGCACAAAAGCTAAATGCATTTATACTGAAATGGAATCATGACAATCCAAAACCTACAGGTATAGGTTTGATTTCGATTACCAAGATGTCAGAAAAAAGTTGCAAAAGGGTCACCATCACAGGTACCGTTTTGAGGACATCTGGGCTGATTGCAGAGATGAAGAAGCCATTCGCAAAATGGACTATTGCAAGTTGATTGTTCAATAGATCAGAGATCTTGATATTGCTGACCTACCAGAGGATTTTGCAGATCCAGGTGATATCATGAATGCTATCTATGATAAGCAAGAAATTGCTAAAAGGCCGTTGCCTGCAATACAATGGTCTAGGAAAGAAGTTACCGACATAAAGAAGGTTGAGG
>VDFB02224510.1:0-63798 GCA_007258455.2 Sequoia sempervirens
AAACTAAAAGTTTTTCTAACAAGATGTATTTCAAAAGATGATTATATTCTTTAAAAATGAAAGATGGTGACTCTATTGTAGACCATTTAAATTCTTTTAATTTGATTAAAAGTTAGCTTGCATCAATAGATGTTAAATTAGAAGATGAAGATAAATGTATCTTGTTTCTTTGTTCTTTGCCAGAATCTTGGTAAAATCTAATTATTGCCATAAGTAGTTGTAATGTAGAGCCAAAGATGGACATCATAATTTTCATCCTACTTTCAGAGGATATGAGGAGAAATTATATGAATTTTGGCTCCCAAGATGCCTTTCATGTGTGAGGTAGGTTCAAAGAGAAAGAGCTTAAAGGAGATAAAAAGGGATAAGTCTAAAGGACGTTCTAAAACACCTAGAAATAGTGAAGTGTTGGAATTATGGAAAAAGAGGGCATGTGAAGGAGTGTAGGAGCAAGAAAAATAATGTTGATTCCTCCACAAAAATTCCTTTGATGATTTTAATGCTTTATTTATTTCATCTAACTCTATTAGTAATGATGCTTGGCTTTGTAGCATAGAAAATTGTCACCCTTAACAATTTCACACTATGTTTTTCTCCCCCTAAATTATTGAGCCTAATTGACCCCCTAATGTCCTAAAATTATGTATTTCAGAGCCCATTTGTACCACTTTTCAATAAATTACAAGCATTGAATAAATGCACCCAATTCATGTGTTATGCCAAAAACTTAATGTCCTGGAAGTTTGGGCCAGGACCCATACGCCCTTGGGAAAATGGGTCCCCCTTCTTAGATAGGACCTATTTTTGGGCATGTTGTTGGTGGTATTTTAACATTCAAATTTCAAGTTTTACCTTTCGAGCTCTAATTTTTGGAAAATTAGAATAATTGTGTATGAATACCTAGTCTTTTCACCATTTGAAACTAGAAGTGAAAGAATCTAGCAAGAGGTGAACATTAAGAGCATTCAAGAGAAACATTTTATAGATTTATTGCAGCAATTCAAGATCCAAGCATCATGTCAAAGTGTATGTGAGTTCATGTTATTATATTATCATTGTTTTGTGAAGGCTAATCCCTTTTGTAGGTATCCAAAGCATTCAAGCAAATCAAGCAAGAAAAATCCAAGAACTTGAGGTGATGTGCATGAATTTAGTCCTTCAAGGAAGCCATTGAAGGGAGGTGATTTGCAACACTTTGTGATTTCATCATTCCTTCCTTTCAATTATCCATTTATCATCAACATTACCATTCTAGAAGTGGAAACACTTACATAGGGTTTGACCAAGACAAGCCCCTAAAATGACCCAACATTTCCTCTCTTTGTGAATGTGTAGATCTCAGATTGAAAAGGATTGAAGAAAGTGTGAAGAAAAATTGTCCATTGTTGCATTTGAAATCCTACATCTTGTCAACCCATGGAAACTCACCTACAAAATTATCCGACAACATTTCGACAAATTTGCAAGTGGAAATAGAAGTCTCAAATCTACCACCAAAGGACCCCAAAAGTTGAGCAGGACTCCCTATCAGGGAGTCAGACGCCCCTTGGTGACTATGTCCTTCGACAATGGTTGAAACAAGTTTTTTTGGGAAGATACATATCACTCTACGCTTTCCGAATCCATCTGCAAACTGTTGTTTCAGTCTGTCAATTGTTAGGATTTGACAATTTACATATTAGGGTGCATAGTCTAATTAGGTTAACAATTCCAAATCATTTGCAATCCATTTCCATCTTCAATTAGATGTAGATCTAGGTATGATTGACTCACCTTCATGGTTGTAAGTCAATCTAACCACCTTGTTGATCTACATTTTAATGTAACTTGAAAAAAGGCCCCTTGTATGCTAAGTTCTTTGCAATTAAGATCTAGGATCCCTTTTTCTATGTTACATTTTGGTGAACCCGACATTTGACATCATAACCATCTAAAATTGGAAGTCTTTCAAACCCTAGATCTAGGTTTTGCATCGCATTGCTTGCATTTCTCATTTAGGGTTTCATTTTTGCATCATAAAAGCATAAAAATTCAAAAACAATGCATCACATATTGCATCATAGGTTGCATTAGGGTTTATTTCAGTCATTTAGATTAGTTTTGCATTCAAATTGTATTCATTAGGTCACTAAATTCTGAAAATGTTCATTGCACTCATTTAGGCATCTTTCACTTAGGTCAAAAAAGTGAAAAAAATGCATAGTTTTGTTTCAAAATTGTATCAAATCATCATTCTCAAAAAATTTCATCTTTAAATCAGTCAATTATTGCATCTAAAAATTACATTCAAAATTGTCCTTTATTGTTGCATATTTTCATTTCAATCACATTGTCTTAAATTGAAAAATGTTCTATTGCTTTGTTTCAAACTTGCATCAAATCATTTTCAACATTTTGCATCTTAGAATCAATCAATTGTTGCATGATTACATATGGAAATTGCATTCAACATTGTAAAAACATTTGCAACACTATTACATACTTGCATTTGGCATCACTTTGTCTTAAATTGGCCACAATATGGAAAAATAGTCACTAAAAAGCATGTTTGCAAACATAAACATTAATATTAAATAGAAACATACACATTCAATTTTTCATTTTTTTGAGCCGCTATTAGGGACTCAGATGCCCCTGGGCATCCCTATCCTGCTACAGGTGTCTCAGAGAAACTTTGCACAATGTTCTATCTATGTACTTTAATTTTGTTTCTACTTGTACATGTATGTTCTAAAATTCTTAAACAATGTTATTGCATGTGCAAGAAAGGTGTCATTTTGCTTGATTTGTTACAAATTTATGAAAACTTGTTGCATTTTAGTATTGAAGATTATCATATTTATAGGTGCATTGCATGCATTTTCTGAAGCATTGTATGATTTTGGTAGATTAGTTTCATTTTTGCAAAGATTCAAAATCTTAAGTTGTTACAACATATTGCACAATCCAAAAACTTACAAAAAACAACAAATTTAATTTTAAATTTGGGTTTGCAAGCTATCACATAGCTAGTTCCTATCAAGAGTGCCTCTGAAAGTGAAATCTCAAAAAAAATATTTGATAGAACTCATACTTCCTAGGTCATCCTTATCCTCCATAAACTTGTTTGAGATCTCCAAAACATATTTTCAGTTTGCATGCCTGGAACCTAGTTTTTAGATCTATGCTTGCATCAGGTATATTAGTTTGTTTTTAGTTCTAGTTTGACTTAACATTCGTAAACCTAGATTGCAATTGAAATTTAATCACTAATCTTGGGGAAAGCATAGTAATCTAATCATGTTAGATCTCTTTCCACAAGCACATTCTATATTTACCAAGACCTTTAGGTGTGATGACTTCATCATGTTAGATGATTCCCTTGGGGACTTCATCTCACCTAGATCATCTACTAAAGCTTCTTATATTCCAACAAATGCAATCACTGATACTCATAGTAAATATTCTCATGATATCCCTCGTAAATGTAATAGTATCTTAACACAAGAAAATGAAATCATTGACACACTTCTTAATATCGCTTTGCCTAATCTTCATTCACCTCCCAACATCTTCCCTACTTGTGAGAACACTTTGGTGCAAGAGGATGAAATTAGGGACAATCATATTTGTTCTTCTCCTTGTTATCATATTTTCACCCATGGCTCAATCAACTAGAGCCCATTGTTAGAAAAAGAAAGAAAATGGTACATTTGCTATTCCCCTTACATTACATTCATGTATACAAATGAAATAACTTGTGATATTATAGAAACATAAATCATCACATTTATACAGATTCTTGAAACATAAGAAGATTTTGCAAATTTCTTCTGAAAAGTTATTATATTGAATAGAAATATTCATTTAACTCACACAAGCCGTGAGTTTAACTTATGCTTATTCAATGCAAATCAAAATGAACATATACATGAATAAGAAAATGAAGAAAAAAATATGCATGTAGGGAAGGTAACCAGTCATTTCCTGAGAATGATTGGTTTTGTCATGTCTTCCTGTCCAACTACTACTCGAGTTGTCCTAGTCTTTTCCTAGCTCCTTGATATTCCTATTTTCTGCATTAGTCAAAGCATGTGTTAGAGAAATGCTCTAAGTAATGAGAGGTTACATACCATAGATGATCATTTACCTATTCATGTATAAATTTATATTAGTCTACATTAAACAAACATTCATATCCTGGATGTCCCAGTGAAAACATTGAAGTCATCAAATAATACACCAAAATATACATTTTTTCTAACTTGTTTGCCTCATGTGCAGATACAAGAAATGTATGTTATTCTTTTGTCAAAATTAACGCAGGTGGGGTAAATGTGGCTCCCACAAGGGTTGAGCCCAACATACTTTGTTATGTTTTCAAAGGCAATTCATTTCTTTATGATTCCCTCAAACAACCATACATCATCTATGATAGTGAATATCTATCATTATCATAGGTGATATATACCTATTCAAGGTAATCATGAAGAATGCAGACAATGTCATAAAAGTTGAACAATGGTGCTACCTAATACAATCACATGGAGTAGATTTTATTAAGATAAAGAGATCTGTCTATTTCAAGAGTCATTCACTTTTCAGTGAAGTTAAGCTAAAGACTTGGAAAGGAGAGTTTCATCAGAATACATCATAATGATCCAAGGAATGCAAGGACAGTGCATAAATGGATTTATGAAAACAATATGAGATATGGAAAGTCATAATGATAGCATGATAGTCACCTGAGAGATACTACCACTTTATAGCTACTAAATAATAAGTGAACCAAAATACATGTACAAGGTTACTAGGCTGACATGTTTTCCATAACAACAATACTCTTTAATGAAGCAAATAGAATGAAGACTTTAAGGTAATGAACTTCAAGTGGTCATTCTCTTACCTCTTGCACTACACAGTCCATGAAAGATCTCAAGCATGTGTTTGAAGTTGTGACTTAGAAAGAGTATATGTGATAGGATAGAGGATTGTGATTACAGTGTAAGCACAGTGACCTTGGTGCCAATACTCCAGGACAATATTAAGGAGAAAAGCGCAACAACTCAAAATGATATACCATGCCTTGATTCATATAGTCATAACACAAATAAGGGTAGTATTTTCTTAAAGGACATGCAATATTAGAATGAAGGTAATGCCAATTCATAGGAGGAAACCATGTAAGCTAACTTATTAAATGCCAGGCAGAAAGACAATGGTCATGATAATAGATTTCATAGAAATATCACTTCAAATAACAGTCACTTACAAACAGACAATATAAATATCATAGAGAAATCAAAGTGAGGATGATAGTCTTTGTATCTCATGGAGAAGTTATAAGCATGAGATTTTTATTCCCAGTCTTAGAGGCAAATAAAGAAATGAGTAAACTCAAAATAGAGAATTGAGGAAACCATGGTTGATGGTATTTTTATAGTTAGATGAAGCTGAATCTTCATGCATATCAATTAAAGGGGAGAAACCTAGCCATAGAATTCAAAAATGTCCCTGTATTTTGCAAAATGCCATGAAATAGAGAATAAAAGGCTATTGTAATGATAGATCAACAAGAGGATCCTTAGCTACAGCCATGGGAGCAAACAATATAAAGGATACAGTAGAAAACCATCAAGCCTATACAAAAAAAAATTCTTGTTATTTGCAGCAAAATGAAAGCATTTTTTATTTATCAAAAATAGAGAAAAGAATGCAAATAGGTAAGAACCTAGAATTGGAAAATAGAACCTCAAGCCTACAAGAGAATTCATGAGCAAACCCTTGAAGTTTTTTTTTTGTAAGCAAAATCATAGCCTATTTTCAGAAGATGAAAAAATGTATGAGACAAAGACTAAAGCCCTTGAGTTTGAATTCATGAGAAGCATCAAGTATGGACAACTAGGGCATGAGCTTTATTATTCATGAAGTAATGGAAGATACAATGAGTCTTTAAATCATACCCCCACTCTACAATGGCATTGAATCATATATCAATCTTATGTTTCTTTCATAGAGCAATTTTTCTTTTGGAAAAGTTGACTGAGGCAACTCATGTTTCAACTACCCATGCCCCTCATGAAATCTCATTCATATTATAATCTTACATGATATTATCATACTAAAGGTGATTATGGCACTACTAAAAATCATGGTTGGTTACAAAGAGGAGAAATCCCACAACATAACAAAAGGTAGATGATGAAACCCATAGCCTAGGGTTATTATTAAATCTTCAGTTTGTTTGTAAAATGAAGGAAGATCTTTACATAGAGACAAATATCTTCATCACTTTTGCATAAATAAGTTGAGGCCACAGTTTGTTCAAAGATATTCATGTATTTTAAAATCAATAGGAAACAGATGGAGTAGCGACATGTTTGGAGTGAATTTATTCTATGTTTTACACAGGAATACACAACCATTGTGTAGAAATACATAAATTTCATTGAATATAAGAAATTTTTGAGAAAACAAAACTTGAGCAAGCATTTTCCTGTAGAAAATGAAAGGACGCAAAATCTTGCTTATAGAAAGCTAATTTGAGCCTGTACCTATTACTTCGCACAAGGGTCTATTTTAAAAAGCCTCAGAAATCTCAGAAATCCACCACTAAGTTCATCATATTCTGCTACAAAGCTCCAAACAAACCTTCAATGTTGGCGGCGCTCAAGCTTCTCTTAGAAGTATCACAAAATGAAATGTTTTGCTTTTAGGGTTTTAAACCCTATATCAAATGTTGATGCAAATGGTTTTTTGCATTTAAAAAAAAAATGCAAGACAAATAAATATTTCACGTGGCTTAGACTTTGTCTTATGCATTACATATGCCATGATAAAAATTTTAACTTCTATTTTCACCTTAATTTGCAAATAGGGATCGAACTATAGTCTTATTTAATTCCTTTTGCATTTGAGTTAAATGTAAAGCACATTGACTTTTATGATGATATTATAAATCATAAAGTTATGTGACTATTTTAATGCAAAATAGGATAAGTACCTTTTATGCTTTTATGAGTTTTGTTGAAATCTTCATGACTTTGAGGGCATCTAGGGAGGTTAGGAAGTGGTTTGCAAACATGTGGAAGGAATATAAGAGTCTTTATGTTGCTTCTTGTAAACATTTGGAGCAAAATTAGGCTTTTTGACTCAACTTGGAGTATTTTTAGTGAGCTTTTATAGTTAGATATGATCAAATTGACCTTTTCAACCTTTTGGAGCCTCTTTGGAGAAGAATCAATTGCTAGAAAGTAGGCTTTTTGAAGGCTTACGAGTTCAAGAGTTTCTAGATCCTATTTTGGTGGATCTTAGTTGGGGATGCATATATTGCATTTTGTAACTCATTTTATAGAGAGTGCTTACTTGGTACTTTTCAGTTTTGTGACTTTTGGAGTTCTTTGCAGAAGAGAGACTATGTTTTGTAGCTCATGAGAGGCATGTATATTAGTGTTTCACCATTGAAATCAATGAGTATAAGCACTTTACCTTTTCAATCTCTCTATTAAATTGTGTGCATTCGTATAATTGATGAAACTTCTTGTGAAATTGTATGATTCCTTGTGGTTATGTCTTATCTTAGCACCATTCTACAAAGCAATATGTATTTTTTGCAGGTTGTGAGATGTGTTTAAAATGTAGTATTTTGTAGTTGTGAAGTCTTTCTTCCTTCTAGGAGTGTAGCCATATGAACCTTTTCATGAAATGTTTATGTAGAAAACATATGTGATTGAGTTGTGTATGACAAAGCTTTTTTCATTGACTAAAATTGTGTGCGTAAACTATGTTATATGTCTTCTTAATAAATTTGGTGTATCGTCGTAGAGTTAGGTTTCATTTCAAATACTCTTTCTTACCCTTTTCCTTACAAAATTTAGTAGATTGGGTGATATACAAACTAGGAAGTCGGCCTTCTCCGGAGGTTGATCTCTACTTATAAGTTACCCACAACTTTAGAGGTCTTCCCATGTTACACTAAGATGTTGAACTTCATGTTCAATAGGGTGCAATTTCAGTAGTTAACAGTTTTGGCACACCCGGTGGGACTGTCAAATCAGACAGCTGAAAGAAGATATATGTTATTGTTGGTTTTGATATGCAGCTAGTGAGGTTCAGGTCTTTCAGAGGTGAACATCAGAATATCATTTTGAAGACATCACAATATTGAGGAATTGGTGTTTTTCTCAGTATTATCAGCCTTTGGAGGTAGTTTGAACAACACCATGGTGACTCCAATCATATCTTTTAGTTTTAGCAACCCATGTATCTACAATTAAATAAGGTTTTTGTTTAAGCTTGCATATTTTTCATGTTTTACAAATGCAATGTCTAGTTATTAGCTATACCATGGATTTGCATCTCCATTTCAAGAAAATCCTACAAATTTGTCCTCTTATCGGCCATTTTATATAGAACAGCTTGTTTTTACATCAAGTGACTCTGTAACAGTAGATTACCAACATTTTCATCATGTCTCCCACCCTCCCACTCCTGTTCAACCTTTATGTTAGCCATTATATAATCAAAATCAACCCCAGGAGGAGGTTTTCGATGCTAACCAATATGACTATTTACATAATCAACCTCTAAAGCATCCTTACCAAACTATAATGGACCTACTCCAATAGTTTGATCGTGTGTTGTGGGCTTTGAGCCAGAGGTTTGAACATATGCAGATTAATGATGTCAGTAAGGTATTCTGATATATGTATGGAATGTTGGTCGACATTAAGAAACAGAAAAAGCTTATTTCACAGCAACAAGAGTTGGAATGTTAGTTTGAAGAAGATTTTGAGAGTGAGATAGCAGCCAAAGAGGAGAAAATGAAGTTCTTATTTGTTAAGGTACAAGGTAGTCAGGCTTATTCAAATTATCGAGTAAAAAGGTATGAGACACAAGCAGCCCTTTCCATTCCTAGTTTCAACTCACCTCCTCCTATAATGTTGAATCATCCGGTGAAAGAAGAGGCTTCAAAATATAGGTTTCCTAGCTTTAAACAAGAGAAACCTTCTGAGCCCTTTAGTGAGCCTATCAATGAGCCTTCTACCCTTAGGATTCCAAGTTGGAAGGTCCCATCTCAACCACCTTGTGAGGTTCCTTCACCTATCATGCAAATGAAACCATGCTCTAGCATCTAGGAAGTAAAAGAAGGGCAGAACTTTGACCAACACAACTCACTCAACTTGAAGGAGACTAAAAATATTAATTTGTTGCATTTAGCTATGGAGGAATATAGAAAGAAAAAACAACAAATGATTGAACAAAAAGAAGACATTGGAGAGTTGTTGATTGATGATAATCAACAAGATAGTGGGGCCTTAACTCAGGAAGGAAAGCCTAAAATTGAACCTGATATTATCCTCCAAGGAGAGAGCTTTGATGTTTTCAAGCATGTTGTGGATGAGAAAGATAATGTTGAATTTTTTGAAGAGGTATGCATAGGTATAGTTGAACTATTTTTTTTAATATTGGTTGACAAGGAATCAAACTTGCTAAAAGAAGTTGAAAATCATGGTGAGCCAGAATAGCAGGTTCACAAGCTTGAAGAGGTGCTGAAGCAACAGGAGGAACCTCATGAACCTGATTTGCAAGATCATAATTGGTTGGAGGAGTTTCCTTTCCATTGTGCAGAGGATCTTGAGGCTACATCATTACTTGAATTTTTTCCTTCTTTCGTTGAAGAAGACAAGCATGATTTGGAATGCTTTTCTTTGTGTGATAATGAGAATTATAAGAAGCTCCCATTTTGGTGTATAAAGGATCCAAAAGCTTATGTTTTAATTGAAAGTGTGTTGGAGGAAGCCATTTCATTTTTCTTCATTGAAGGAATGAATGTTTATTTCGAGAAAGCATGAGCATACTGAGGAGGTTTCCATTTTTCCACCAAGTCAACCACAGGGATTAAACCTTTCTAGCCAACAAGGTGATAAAATGGCAGCCCATGAACAAGAGGTCAACAAGGAAAGTTCAAGCTTTTCCCTTACAAGAGGCTTCCCTATCAAATACTTAGCCAACATGGAGTCCAAACAAGTACAGATAGCCAAGCATGAAGCTACGACTGAAAAAAACATCAAAGATGCAATTGCAGCTAAACAAGAGTATGTTCAACTAATTTATCCTCCTCTGAAAAATAATACATATGATCAATTTAGGGAGGTGAATGAATTTGTTTGTCTCTTTCAAGAGTTACTGCATCAACTTGTTGAACATTTCTTTGTGTATTATAGTTTCTTAGCTGCCATCATGCATGCAAATAATTGCATATTGAGAAGGGGTAGCTATTTCAATCATCCTGTAAACAATTTTGTTTGACTAGTTTCTTACTGGTTAGTATAGGGTAGGTTTAGTTGCAATAGTTTCATTCCCTAAGTGTTGTTCCAACATCATAGCTATTTTCATTTCAGCTCTTTCCTTGTTTTCAATAAATATCATGATATTCTGACTAGTCTCAAGTGAGTTACAACTATGTGCAAGTTGTTTTAGGTCTCCCTCTGAGTTTGCTAAGTGACTCCATACCCAATGGAAAAGTCTATGCTACTGGTTTACATGTTTAGCAGGAAAACATCCAGCTGATGTTGCCAAAAATGTTACTAGATTTTCACCCATGGCTCAATCAGCTAGAGCCCATTGATAGAAAGAAGAAAGAAAATGGTACATTTGCTATTTCCCTTACATTACATTCATGTATACAAATGAAATAACTTGAGAGATTACAAAAAAAAAAATCATCGCATTTATACAGATGCATGAAACATAAGAATAATTTTGCAAATTTCTTCTAAAAAGTTATTTTATTAAATAGAAATATTCATTTAACTCACAAAAGTTGTGAGTTTAACTTATGCTTATTCAATGCAAATCAAAATGAATATATACATGAATAAGAAAATGAAGAAAAGACTATGCATGTAGGGAAGGTAACCAGTCATTGCCTAAGAATGACTGGTTCTATTGTGTCTTCTTGTCCAACTACTGCCCGAGTTGTCCTGGTCTTTTCCTAGCTCCTTGATAATTCTTGTTTCCTGCATTAGTCAAAGCATGTGTTAGAGCAATGCTCTAAGAAATGAGAGGTTACATACCATACATGATCATTTACCTATTCATATATAAATTGATCTTAGTCTACATTAAACAAACATTCATATCCTGGATGTCCCAGTGAAAACATTGAAGCCATCAAATAGCACACCAAAATATACATTTTTTTCTAACTTGTTTGCTTCATGTGTAGATACATGAAATGTATGTTGTTCTTTTGTCAAAATTAAAGCACGTGGGGTAAATGTGGCTCCCACAAGGGTTGAGCTCAACGTACTTTGTTATGTTTTGAAAGGTAATTCATTTCTTTATGATTCCCTCAAACAACCATACATCGTCTATGATAGTGAATTTATGTCGTTATCACAGGTGATATATACCTATTCAAGGTAATCATGAAGAATGCAAAAAATGTCATAAAAGCTAAACAATGGTGCTACCTAATACAATCACATGGAGTAGATTTTATTAAGATAAAGAGATCTGACTATTTCAAGAGTCATTCACTTTTCAGTGAAGTTAAGCTAAAGACTTGGAAAGGAGAGTTTCATCAGAATACATCATAATGATCCAAGGAATGCAAGGACAGTCCATAAATGGATTTATGGAAACAATATGAGATATGGATAGTCATAAGGATAGCATGATAGTCACCTGAGAGATACTACCACTTTATAGCTACTAAATAATAAGTGAAACAAAATACATGTACAAGGTTACCAAGTTGACATGTTTTCCAAAACAACAATACTCTTTAATGAAGCAAATAGAATGAAGAATTTAAGGTAATGAACTTCAAGTGGTCATTCTCTTACCTCTTGCACTACACAGTCCATGAAAGATCTCAAGCATGTGTTTGATTGCGGCTTAGAAATTATGTGATGGGATACAGAGGTTGGAATTCTGATGTAAAAGCAGGTAGGTATGAATGCCAATACTCGAGGACAATATTAAAGGGCAACTCAGAAATGGTATACCTGTGCAGCCAGTTCATATAGTCATAACTTGCAAATAAAAGGTGGGAGATTTTCTTAAAGGCCACTTGCAATATTTAGATGAAGAGTAATGCCAATTCATAGGAGCAACCATGTAGGCGACACCACAAATGGGCGAAGGGCCAGTTAGCGTGTGGGTTTCCTTAAGTAATAAAACTGAAATAGATCCCTTACAAACAGACAATATAAATATCATAGAGAAATCAAAGTGAGGATGATAGTCTTTGTATCTCATGGAGAAGATATAAGCATGAGATTTTTTATTCCCAGTCTTAGAGGCAAATAAAGAAATGAGTAAAATTAAAATAGAGAATTGAGGAAAACATGGTTGATGGTATTTTTATAGTCAGATGAAGTTGAATCTCCATGCATATCAATGAAAGGGGAGAAACCTAGCAATAGAATTCAAAATTTCCCCTGTATTTTGCAAAATTCCATGAACTAGAGAATAAAAGGCTGTTGTAATGATAGATAAACAAGAGGATCCTTAGCGGCAGCCATGGGAGCAAACAATATAAAGGATACAGTAGAAAGCCATCAAGCTTATACAGAAAAAATTCTTGTTATTTGCAGAAAAATGAAAGCATTTTTATTTATCAAAAATGGAGAACAAAATGCAGATAGGTAAAAACCTAGAATTGGAAAATAGAACCTCAAGCCAACAAGAGAATTCATGAGCAAACCCTTGAAGTTTTTTTTTTTAAAGCAAAATCACTAATACAAAGAAAAGATAAAGCAGTATGAGACAAAGACTAAAGCCCTCGAGTTTGAATTCATGAGAAGCATCAAGTATGGACAGCTAGGGCACGATATTTATTATTCATGAAGGAATGGAAGATACATTGAGTCTTTAAATCATACCCCCACTCTGCAATGACATTGAATCATATAGAATTTTTTTGTTTCTTTCATAGAGCGATTTTTCGTTTGGAAAAGTTGACTGAGGCAACTCATGTTTCAACTACCCATGCCCCTCATGAAATCTCATTCATAATATAATCTTGCATGATATTACCATACTAAAGGTGATTGTGGCACTACTGAAAATCACGGTTGGGTACAGAGAGGAGAAATCCCTCGGCATAACAGAAGGCAAATGATGAAACCTGTAGCCTAGGGTTATTATTAAATCTTCAGTTTGTTTGTAAAATGAAGGAATATCTTTACATAAAGAAAAATATCTTCATCACTTTTGCATAAATAAACCCTCAACCTAGAATAGTAGAATGAATACACACAAGCTATAGTATTAATAGCAGGAAGTTGAGGCCATTGTCTGTTCAAAGATATTCATGTATTTTGAAATCAATAGGAAAGAGATGGAGTAGTGGCATGTTTGGAGTGAATTTATTCTATGATTTACATAGGAATACACAGCCATTGCGTAGAAATACAAAAATTTCATTGAATATATAGAAATTTTGAGAAAACAAAACTCGAGCAAGCATTTTCCTATAGAAAATGAAAGGAGGATGCAAAATCTTTCTTATAGAAAGCTAATCTAGGCTTGTACCTGTTGCTTTGCACAAGGGTTTGTTTTAAAAAGCCTCAGAAATCTTAGAAATCCACCACTGAGTTCATCATAGTCTGCTACAAAGCTCCAAACAAACCTTCAATGTCGGCGGCACTCAAGCTTCTCTTAGAAGTATCACAAAATGAAATGTTTTGCTTTTAGGGTTTTAAACCCTATATCAAATGCCGATGCAAATGGTTTTTTGCATTTGTTTTAAAAAATGCAAGAAAAATTAATATTTCCCGTGGCTTAGACTTTGTCTTATGCATTACATATGCCATGATAAAACTTTTAACTTCTATTTTCACCTTAATTTGCAAATAGGGATCGAACTATAGTCTTATTTAATTCTTTTTTCATTTGAGTTAAATGTAAAGCACATTGACTTTTATGATGATATTATAAATCATAAAGTTATGTGACTATTTTAATGCAAAATAGGATAAGTACCTTTTATGCTTTTATGAGTTTTGTTGAAATCTTCATGACTTTGAGGGCATCTAGGGAGGTTAGGAAGTGGTTTGCAAACATGTGGAAGGAAAATAAGAGTCTTTATGTTGCTTCTTGTAAACATTTGGAGCAAAATTAGGCTTTTTGAATCAACTTGGAGTATTTTTAGTGAGCTTTTATAGTTAGATATGATCAAATTGACCTTTTCAACCTTTTGGAGCCTCTTTGGAGAAGAATCAATTGCTAGAAAGTAGGATTTTTGAAGGCTTACGAGTTCGAATGTTTCTAGATCCTATTTTGGTGGATCTTAGTTGGGGATGCATATATTGCATTTTGTAACTCATTTTATAGAGAGTGCTTACTTGGTACTTTTCAGTTTTGCGACTTTTGGAGTTCTTTGCAGAAGAGAGACTATGTTTTGTAGCTCATGAGAGGCATGTATATCAGTGTTTCACCATTGAAATCAATGAGTATAAGCACTTTACCTTTTCAATCTCTCTATTAAATTGTGTGCATTCGTATAATTGATGAAACTTCTTATGAAACTGTATGATTCCTTGTGGTTATGTCTTATCTTAGCACCGTTCTACAAAGCAATATGTATTTTTTGCATGTTGTGAGATGTGTTTAAAATGTAGTATTCTGTAGTTGTGAAGTCTTTCTTCCTTCTGGGAGTGTAGCCATTTGAACCTTTTCATGAAATGTTTATATAGAAAACATATGTGATTGAGTTGTGTATGACAAAGCTTTTGTCATTGACTGACATTGTGTGCATGAACTATGTCATATGTCTTCTTAGTAAATTTGGTGTATCACCGTAGAGTTAGGTTTCATTTAAAATACTCTTTATTACCCTTTTCCGTACACAATTTAGTAGATTGGGTGATATAAAAACTAGGAAGTTGGCCTTCTCCGGAGGTTGATCTCTACTTATAAGTGACCCATAGCTTTAGAGGTCTTCCCATGTTACACTGAGATGTTGAACTTCATGTTCAATAGGGTGCAATTTCAATAGTTAACACTGCTAATATCTCACCCACTTATGAGGAAGGTACTATGATTTAGAGGATCCAATCATTGAGTGTCATGAGAATCTTTTTGTTTCTCTCGCAATACTTCTTCTACTTGGGAAGATATTGTGGCTCAGGAGGATGAAATTATTGATACATTTCTTTCAAAAAATAGTAAGATGGATGGCATAGATGAAGATGTTAAGTTGACATTGTTGGAAATAGAATGTCATTTAATTACAATCCTAAACATTATTTCATGTATCTCCTAAGTCCTTGGAAGGTTTTCCCCAATACTAGGATTAGAAAGAGATTAAATTTGAGTGAAATGAACATGTTAATTGACATTTGTAATTAATTCTAAATAATAGGAACATGTGAGGGCATCCAAGATGAGTTCCTAAATAATAGGAGCACATGGGGCATCCACATGGAAGGTTGAAGCCACATTGAGTTAAGTTAACTGTTTGGAGAAAAAGATAACACTTTAGTAATGCATGTAAAGATCCTAGAATTTAGGGATTGATGTTTACATGCATGGAGTTCAGTTAAGTTCAGTTCAATTCAATTATCTTCAGTTGCATGTAGTTAGTTTGAGTTGCATGTTAGTTGACTTCAATTTACTTGAATTGCATGCTAATGACTTGAGTTGCATGAAAAATAATAGGTGACTACTTTTAGTTAATAGGGGATGATCAATCATGCATGATATTTGCATGAATGGTGGAGAGATATGTTTCAGTTAATAGAGATTGAATTGGACCCACCTTGGGCGCCCAAGTTGGCATCTTTCAGTTAACAATTTTGCGTGATAAGATATTTTATAAGGCCGACTTAAGTGGGCCCATTGTTGGATGCCAGCTTTAAGGAGAAGCTTACAAGATATCTTTGGAATTAACGTTGAGTTATGACTTCAGTTTGGGACGCCCAAATTGATGAAGGACTTAGTTTGACATTGTTCTTCACGGAAGAACTCTACTTGCAAAGAATAGGTGTATGTTTTGTGAGATAAGCTTTGTGCTTTGTAATTGTAAACTCTTTGGAGTTTACAAGGCTCATTATTGTCTATTTATTGTAGCAAGTTGAAGAGAGTTTTATCAAATTTTATTGCAGGTTGTGAAGAATATTTTTTGAAGGAAAAAGAAGCATCTCAAGCAAGGATTGATAAAGAATTATTATAATCTTATTCTAAGATTAAATAATACAAGCACTATTGATTCTTGGTGGAGTTTTTTCCTGAAAGGGTTTCTCCACGGTATATGTTGTGTAACTTCTATCTTTTGGTTTTACTCTTCTACAATCTTCTGTCTACTTCTACAAATGGTAAAATGAATCTAAAAAAATAATCACCCATAAAGAATCTATAGCAAAGAATACTTAATTAGATCAACAATCTCATAGTTTTAAAAAGTATTAAGCTACATAATTACCTCAATTTTCAACATTTGGTATCAAAGTTGAGGTTGAGTAGAGTTTGGGACGCCTTTTTCTTAAAATTTTGAAGTTTTTTGGTTGTAGTGGGAGATTTTACTATTGCATTATTGCTGATTTTAGAAAATAAGTTTGTTACAATGAGTTCTAATTCTTGTTTAGATATTGAAAGATTCAATGGATCTAATTATAAAATGTGGAAACTAAAAATGGAGGATCTCCTTGAAGAAAGAGATTAGTGGTTAGCTGTTGGTAATGAGACAAAGTCACCTACAATGATGTAAGATCAGGATTGGGATAAGCTTGATAAGAAGGCAAGAGGGACCATAAGATTATGTCTTGTTGATGTTTTTCTCTTAAATATTTCAGAAGAAACTACTGCATATAAGTTGTGGAAGAGAATAGGTGATATCTATCAGACCAAAAGTCTTACTAATAAGTTGTATCTAAAAAGGAAGTTGTATTCTTTAAAAATGAAAGATGGTGATTCTATTGAAAATCATTTAAATGCTTTTAATTTGATTCTAAGTCATTTAGCATATGTTGATGTAAAGCTAGAAGATGAAGATAAATGCATTTTGTTACTTTGTTCTTTACCAGAGTCTTGGGAAAATCTAATAGTTGCTATTAGTGGTAGTGGTGCAGATCCAAAGATGGACAATATAATTCCTACTCTCCTATTAGAGGAGATGAGGAGGAAGTCTAAAACTAGCTCCCAATATGCCTTGTTTGTAAGAGGTAGGCCTAAGGAAAAGGAATCTAAGGCAAACAAGAAAGGAAAGGGTAAGTCCAAAGGACGGTCTAAAACACCTGGTAAGAGTAAGGTAAAGTGATGGAATTGTGGAAAACCTAGACATATAAAGAAGGATTGTAAGAACAAGAAAAAGAGTTTTGATGCTTCTACAGAGAAATCCATAGATGAAAGTAATGATGCATTATTCATTTCTTCTAATATTGTTGCTGACAACCCTTGGCTTATTGATTGAGGTTGTTCCTATCATATGACTCCTAACAAGGAGTGGTTCACTAAGTATACTACATATGATGGAGGGAATGTCTTCTTTGGAGATAATAGCACAACAAAGGTTTTCAAAAAAGGAGAGGTAAAGTTGTGTTTCAGTAATGGTAGGGTTAAGACCCTTAGTGTTGTTTTACATATTCTAGAACTTGCTAGAAATCTACTTTCTGTCTCTAAGTTCAACGATTCTGGAATGCATGTGACATTTAACAAAGGTGGTTGCAGATTGGTGAAAGGGAATATGGTAGTTCCTAAAGGATCTCAGATTCATACTTTGTTTAAGTTGAATACCTCCAATGTAATTGAAGCTGAAAATACATGTATGTTGCGGCACCATAGATTGGACCACATTGGTGAAAAAGGTCTTAGGATTATTCTTATTAAGAAATTGGTTGACAGTATTCGTAATTATAATATTGGAAAAATGATTTTTGTGAGCATTGTGTGTTTGGAAATCAATCTAGATCATCATTTCCTAGTGGAGTAAATAAAGCTATAAGATTACTAGATATTATTCATACAAATGTAATGGGCCCTGTGGATATTGACTCTATTGGAAAATCTAGATATTATGTCATGCATTTATTGATGATGTCTCAAGATACACTTGGATCTATTTTATGCATAACAAATCTGATGTGTTTAATAAGTTTAAGGAATTTAAGGCTTTGGTTGAGAAACAATCAGATCATAAGATAAAAGTGTTGAGATCAAATAATAGTGGTGAATATTGTTTTAGGGAATTTTATGATTATTGTAATCATGCAGGAATTGTGAGACATAAATCTACTCCATATACACCTCAACAAAATGGAGTAGCAGAAAGGATGAACCGAACCTTAATGGAAAGAGCTAGGAGTATTTTAAGTAGTGCTAAGCTAGATTAGTGCCTTTGGGCCAAGGATGTAAGTACTTCTTGTTATTTAATCAATAGATCCCCTAGTTCATCTATTGAAGATAAAACTCCTTATGAAATATAGTTAGGTAGGAAGCCTAGTGTTGTACATTTAAGGATCTTTGGTTGTAAGGATTTTGTTCATGTGCCTAATGAAAAGCAATCTAAGTTGGTTCCAAAAGCATAGAAATGCATATTCATAAGTTATGGTGAAAATGTAAAAGGTTACAAGCTTTGGAATCCTCTAACTTGGAAAATTACTTTATTTAGAGATGTGATTTTCAGGGAATTTAGAGCTTATTCAAGAGAAGAACAACCAAAGTAGAAGGGTACTTCTCGAACAGTGCATTTTGAGATAAATACTAAGAAGCATGAAGATGCACATGTTGAAGAACAATTAGATGGATTGGATGAGGAGAGTTCACATAGTTCTTCTTAGATAGATGCTCATGATGAGCATATTGAGGAACAAGTAGAAACCCCTTGGAGAAGATCCACAAGAAAATGAAATCCCATTGATAGGTATAGCCCACCTAATTTCCATTTTATATTTTCTTTGATGAGTACTAATGATGAACCCAATTCTTACAAGGAAGCTTTGTCTTTAGATGAGAACAAGCTTTGGTCACAAGCTATGCATGAGGAAATGGAATCCTTGGATACTTCTGACACATGGGATCTTGAGAGTTTTCCCAAAGGAAGAAAGGCCATTGGTTGTAAATGGATCTTTAAAAATAAAATTGGAGCAGATGGTAATCTCAAAAGGTACAAGGCTAGATTAGTAGCCAAGGGCTACTCCGAAAGAGAGGGAGTTGACTTTAATGAAATCTTCTCTCCTGTTGTTAAATTAACTTCTATTAGATTCTTTTTTATCTATTGTTGCTGCTTATGATCTTGAGATAGAGCAAATGGATGTGAAAACTACTTTTTGTGTGGGAATCTTGATGAGGAGATTTATATGAAGCAACTTGATGGTTTTGTTGTGAAAGGAAAAGAAGAAGTGGTTTGCAAGTTAAAGAGATCTTTATATGGATTGAAACTGTCACCAAGAATGTGGTACCAGAAGTTTGATGCTTTTGCATTGAAAATTGGTTATGTTAGGAGTGAGGAAGATCATTGTGTTTACATAAAATTTATTGATGATCGACTTTTAATTATTATCTTGCATGTTGATGACATGTTGTTTATTGGTAACAACAAGGTAATGATCAAAGAATTTAAAGCACAACTCTCAAGCACATTTGAGATGAAAGATCTAGGGGCTACAAAATATATCCTTGGTATGGAGATCAACAGAGATAGAGGTAACATAAAGCTTTGCTTAAGTCAAAGCAATTATGTTGATAATATTTTGAAATAGTTTAACATGCAGGAGAGTAAACCAATTAATATTCCTTTACCAGTTGGCACGAAGTTATGTTTAGACATGAGTCCTAAATCTAATTTTTATTATGAGGAAATTTCTGAAATTTCATATGCTAGTGCAATTGGTAGTTTAATGTATGCAATGGTCTGTACGAGACTAGATATAGTCCAAGTAGTGGGAGTTCTAAGTAGGTTTATGTCTAACCCTGGTAAAGAATGGATATTTACAAGGTACTTCTAATTACTATTTGGTTTATCATGGTGCTAATGACATTGATATTATGCATAGATCTTGGACATACAAGGTGTTGTTGATTTATATTGGGTAGGAGATATGGACAGTTAGAGGTCGACAAGTGGTTATGTGTTTACTTTGTTTGGATCTGTGGTTAGTTGGATGAGTAAGAGGCAGTCCACCTTTGCTTTGTCCACCACAAAAGTAGAGTACATGGCTGCTACACATGCCTCTAAAGAGGTAGTTTGGTTACAAAGACTTGGGAAAGGTATTGGTTTTAATTGCAAGCAAATTAGACTTGAATGTGATAGTTAGAGTGCTATTTGTTTAGCCAAAAATCCTATGTATCATGCTCGTACTAAGCATGTTGATGTTCAATATCACTTTGTGCGAGAAATGGTTCAGAGTGGAAAGGTATTAATTGAGAAATTTTACACTTTGATTAATGTTGTAGATTATCTTACGAAACCAATTCCTTCAAATCAGTTCTCTTGGTGCAGGAAGGCCATTGGTCTTGAATCCTGTACTTGATTTATAATAATGATTCCTTGTTTAGAATAATTGTAATGTATAATGTCAAGTGGGAGAATGTTGGAAATAGGATTCCATTTAATTGCAATCCTAAACATTATTTCATGTATCTCCTAAGTCCTTGGAAAGTGTTCCCCAACACTAGGATTAGAAAGAGATTAAATTTGAATGAAAAGAACATGTTAATTGACATTTTTAATTAATTCTAAATGATAGGAACCTGTGAGGGTGTCCAAGATGAGTTCCTAAATAATAGGAGCACGTGGGGCACCCACATGGAAGGTGGAACCCACCTTGAGTTAAGTTAACTATTTGGAGAAAAAGATAACACTTCATGCTCTATAATCTTCTCTCTCAAAAAGTGATACTAGATAGAGATGTGTTTAGTTCTTGAATGTATTACCTAATTCTTGGAAATATTAATTGCACTTGTAGTATCACACAATATAGGAATAGGTTCATCATATACCACCTTTACAACCTTCAAAGTTTGCTTCATCTAGAGCACCTGGATGCAACAAGATGTTGCAACAATATATTTAGCTTCTTTTGTGGATAAGGAAACTGAATCCTACTTCTTATTGAACCAAGAGACCAATCCGTCTCCCAAAAAGAATGCACTTCCACTTGTACTTCTCATATCATCCATACATTCTACCCAATCTACATTAGTATAGGAACTCAAAGAAAAATTTTGATCCTTCTTCTACCATAAACCATAATTTAGAGTTCCCTTCAAATATCTGAATATTATTTTCGTTTCTTTCTCATAATATTGCTTAGGATTAGCTTTAAATCTAGCAACCAAACATACTCCATGCATAATATCAGGTCTAGAAGCAATCAAATACAATAAACCTCCAATCATAGACATATAAAAATTTTGATCAACTTTTGAAGACTCATCATATTTTCTCAAGTGACAATTGATCACCATAGGACTACCAACTGGTTTGGAATCTTCCATGTCAAACTTCTTCAACAATTTCTTAACATATTTATCTTGATAAGTAAAGATACCACCATCTTCTTGAAAAAATTGAAGCAAAAGGAAGAAGGACAACTCACCAATCATTGACATATCAAATTCTTTTTGCATCTCTTTTGTAAACTTCTTACACATATCATCATCTCCACCAAAGATGAAGCCATCAATATATACAACAACAATTGACTTGTCTTCCTAAACCTAATGTAAAAATTGATATTTGAAGTACCTTTCTTGAAACCTTACTAAAGTAAATACTTGTCCAATCGAGAATACCATGCTCTAAGATATTTCTTGAGACCATACAAAGCTTTCTTAAGTTTGCACACCATATCCAGATCTTCTAATAATTGGAAGCCATCTAGTTGCTCAATATATACCTCTTCCTCTAGATCACCATTTAAGAATGTTGACTTGACATCCATTTGATAGACCTTGAATTTATTATAAGTATCAAGAGCAAGGAACATCCTTATTGCTTCTATTCTAGATATTGAAGCAAAGGTCTCCTCAATACCCTTAATTTGAGAGCATCCTTGTACATGTTCATAAAACTGCATGGATGAAACTTCATTTCCTAAAGAATCCAGATCATTCCAACATGCCTTCATCAACACTTTACTTTGCCAAAGCACAAGCCAAAACTATGACACTTATGGCTTTTACTTCAAAAGGTGTAAAGACTTGAAATGTTAGATATAACACTTTCACTATATGACCATTATATTTTCTGAACTGCAAGACCAAATCTTGCTTAGCAGAAGGATGCAAACCAAAAAAACATGACTCTGCCTTACATATAAATATATTGTGAATGCCTTAGCCAACTTATAAAACTTATCTACATATGTAGTACACCAACCTAGAGTGATACCAATCAAAGCATGTGTACCTACCTCCACACATCTTCTATTTGTATAATAGATCTGCATACCAATTGATCTGATACATTTCTTCTTACATGATGCAATCTTCAACATCATGTCCTTTCCAAGGGGATAAAACTTCTATAAATGAAATCTCCCCCTAAGATAATTCTCTATCTTAGTTTGTCTTAGGATCCTGTGCAAAACACACAAGTGTAGAATCATTTTTTTGAACTTTTTCTTCCTTCTAGACCTTTTCATTACCCTTCCTTTGTTGATTGGGGGTTTAATCATTTTTCTAAACTGGTGGCTTCATAAAATCACTTATGCAACTATTTTCTTTATGTCCCTTCTTATTGCATTTGTAACACACAATGTTGTATTCAAAGTTGTTCCTCTTCACCTTAGATTTGCACTCAACAACTTTGTTACCAAAGTTGTTGCAAGTAAAGAAATATCCATGAAATGAAATAGCTTTGTTTCCTTGAGGCATGAATGATATTTTTCTCATGTTTCTATTCCTTCTCTATATAGATTTACAATCAATAGCCTTATGCCCAAAATTATTACAAGAAAAATAGTAACATTGGAAAGATTGATTGAACCTGGTAGAAGCGTGTTGTCTTGCAGGTGGAGGACTTCTAGATGTTTTTGTTTCTAGACAAGAATGAATTCACCTTCTCTCTTTCCATCTTGATCTATCTTTGCATCTCTATGGGCATTCTTCTTAGAATCCTTAGTGCAAGCTTTCTCCTCCTTTGTCGTAGACTTTCCATTTGATTTGGAATTGTTAGGACTAGAATTTTATCCTTTGTCAACTTGTTCTTTTTCTCTTTCTAGTTCATTTCTTAGAGTGACAATCTCCTCCTTAAGTTTAAATTATTAAGTTGTTTTGTCACTGATCTTGGTATTCAAGGAACCTTTAACATTCTTTCTTTCTCCAACCTTAATTTTCAGTTCAGAGATCACATCTTTTTCCATTTTTAGTTTGATTCCACATTCATTACCTTCTTCTACTTGACATTTAGTTTTCCAATTTCTTTCTTTTCTTTTTCAAGAAAGCTCTCATATTTTTTCAATTTAGCACTCTTGCTTCATTCAAGTCTCCTAGAGCAGACCAGAGTTTTCCTTGAATATTGATTTGTCAATCATCTAAATTGAAGTCCCAACCTTCAAATACCATTGAATCTAGATATAGTTGAAAAGAAAACATATCTACATCACTAAAGGAGCTGGACATTTTATAATTTTCAACATCATACTTTTTGTCACTAAAAGTCATAAAAAGGGTTCCATCATTTGAATCATTCTCCTCATCTTTTGAGGAACAACTGCTCTCCTTAGAATAGAGACCTCTTTTAACCTTATCTCTTTTGCTATCATCAATTCTTCCACAATTGAAACACTTGAAAGGTAACTTACCTTTGTATTTTCCAGTGTATTTCTTCAATCTTACAAAATTTGCTTGAACCTCATCAAAGACTTCATTTTGATCAGAAGCTTCATCTTCTATTTTTTTATTGGATTTGTATGTTGCTTCTGTCTTTGGAACATCGTTGTCAAATTCTCTCATCTCAAAGGTAGTTAGAGCTCCTAACATTTCATCTACTGAATAGTGATCCAAATCCTTAGACTTTTCAATAGCAGACACTTTATGACTATAGGATTTAGGGAGAGATCTCAGAACCTTCTTCATAATCTCATCATCTTTGACTACACCACTAAGACTAGTGATGCCAGTAACAACTTCATGTACCCAAAGCATATAACTTGCAGTGTCTTCATCCATTGACATTATTAAGGTCTCAAATCTACTCTTGAAAATCAACATCTTGGCTTGCTTCACTTTGTTATTGTTGTAAAAAAACAACACTGAGAGGGGGGGGGGGGTGAATCAGTGTTCTGCAAAAATTAATCCTTTTATTTTGATCTTTAATCCACTTAAAACATTTAATTAAAATCAATATGTAGAAACTGAAAGCAAGAAACCACACAACCATAACACAAGGATTTTTATGTGGAAACCCTATTAGGGGAAAAACCACGGTGGATGACCAATCCACAATAAGTTCTGAGTATACTCAAAAGAAATATTACAAAATGGGAATGAACTTGCATTCATGCTCACTTCCTAGAGCTCACTGCTCAAAGATGGACTCACTTCCCTTACAATAGTTTGGAATAGATCCAAAAGAGAATGAATTGGATATATAACATCTACCAATGCTTGATTGTAGTTTTGGTTAAGCTCTGATGACGAAATTTTATCCTGATGGCTGATATTGAACTACTGCCCTGTTCTGCTCTAGTTCACACACAAAATCCTTATGCGCAAGTGAAAAAGTGCATGATATCGCTCAAAAAATCCTTAGAAATTCACAACATACACCAATAAACCTTCTTCGATACTTGCAATGATATATCCGATTGTCTAAATATATCCGCGACTAGGGATTTTAAACAACACAAATCAGCTCAATAAAACTTAATATTATTTGCAACTTGTTGGCCCAAATCATGAACAATTTCGATGCGTATCCAAAAAAGTCAGCTAGACAATAGCTAGGACCAATAATTAAACATTTGACTTTAAAAACAACTTAACTAAGTTCACTTTATACATCCACAATGCACCACTTACACTAAGTCGGCTCTATCAAGCATATAGATAGAAAATGTCCTACCGAACCTCCAAACTCATATAGCAACTAATGTAACACTACAAAACTCAGTGAAAAGAAAATACAAGAGCTCAACAAGAAATTCCAAAGATCCACAACACAAAACAATGATCTGGGGAAGCTATCTGATCGGATACCCTATTCCACAAGTAATTTGTCGGTAATACATGGTATTCTATTTCGTCTACCGGTATGACTAGATAGAGATCTGTGGACCATGGGGATGACTTCAGTTGCCATTAGTGACAACATTAGAAGCCATAAGCCAACAGTTATCCCCTTCATAGATGCCACTAAGCTTTTCCTAGACATCCTTAGCAGAGCTACAACTTTCACCTTCAAAATTTTTGAATCAACCAATCCACACAAGATAACATTTTTATCTTAGCATTGTTCTCATATAACTTGATTTCAATTGGATCAGTTGGAGGATAAATAGGAGCAAAATTACCATCTTTGACTGATTTCCACAGACCAAACCATAGAGAGTATAGATGGCCTTCCATTCTCAACTTCTATAAACTATAATTAGTCCCATCAAACCTAAGACCCTTGTAAGCTCCATCATGTGCCATCCTAGATCTTTACTTCAATCAGCTAGCTTCTTTATAGGAACTTGGCTCTGATACCAATTGTTAAACACACTAGATATTGAGAGGAGGTGTGAATCAATATCTGAAAAAACTTAAATCCCTCCAAAACTTGAACTCTTTAGCACAATACTTCTTAAGCAAATATAAACCCTTAAATAGATTAGCAATAAAGAAAGATAGTATAGTTTAAACCTTTAACAATTTCAACAATATTCAACAATGAAATAAATAACAATTCTATCCTTAATTAAATTAGCATAAAGGAAAAATAAACAAGAAACACACATCCACAAGATGACACCAGATTTACATGGAAAACCTAATGACCGAAAAACCACTGTGAGAGTTAACTCACAATAGAAAGGCTCATTGCCAAAAAGGACTTACAAACTAAGGAACACTACCTTAGAGCAAGATACAAAAGGACTTGCAGAGTTGGATAAAATAGAGCTCTAGGGGAAAGATACAAAGGACCTGATGAGATTCACTAGCTCAGAGCATGATACAAAATGTTTATAAAGAATTATAATATTTGTCAACAATTCACTTTGCTGACTAAGGCATTCAAACACATCAAATATTTCTTCTTCATGATTTAGCACTAATTTTGCTGGATATTCAATGCATTCCAAAATCATACTTCTTTGCACTTCTTCGGACTTCCATACATTTACAACTGAAAGGATCTTGCATTTATAGCCACCACAATACTTCAAAACACTTCAATTAGGTTGACTAGAAGAAGAAAAACAACAAACTCAATCAAGTTCGACACAAAAAAACATTGTGGTCCTATCCTAAGAATAGAGAGGACCAAAAAAAATATTATTACATCTTCTAATGTGATCCAAAACCATTCACACACTAGTGCACATCAACTCAAGTTAGTAACAAGGAAATGTGTAGATGAAATGTGAAGCACATAACCAATCAGTCCAAAAACACACTTCTAGTTAAATTAACTCAACACGGTCCCAAACAAGATAGTTCAAGACCCAAATATATCATAACACATCTTCAAATGCTAGTGAAAACCCTTAATCATTTAGCATAAGCAAGAGAACAAGCCCTATCAGCCAGATATCCACAAATAACCTAGAAAACCAACTCAAGACATGATGCAACACAAAGAAGCTTGACCAAAAATATGTGGATCACATGGGGATGTTCCATGAATATCCAAAAACACTTCCAAACACTTCTTCCATATCATCATGCCACCAATAGTCATCACAGGTCAAACAGGAACAAAACACTTCACTCCAAAGACACATAATGCATAAACAAATTATATAACATTAATAAATCAACTTTCCAAACACTTCAACACATGAAATTGAAAGTGAGGCACTACATAGACATTGGAAACACATTCACCAAGCCACAAGAGTAAATACATCAATGCAGATAAATGTAGAGCATTTTCTGGACCAGTCCAGACAACCAACAACATTGCCAAACTTTTGTAATTCATAGAAACCTCCTTAGCAACACATGTGACCTAAAAATATAAGAGTGTAGCATCCATAAAACACTAAATTTTATTCCCAAACTACAAGATCATATCTTCAACAGTGGAGGAATGCAGAGCATTCTCCCAAATAATCTTCAAAACCACTTCATGAACCAAAAACATCCAATAACTTGCAGAGGCCTGAACTTCTTTCAACAACATATGTACTTTATCAAGAACAAAAGGACCGAGAATGCAACATATTGTAGAACATTAGTAACATCTCTCCATCATTAGCAAGAATTCTAATCCTCATCTTAATATATCATTATGAAACCAACTCTACTGACAACAACAATACTTAACACTTCTTTGATTAACATCAGACAAGGCATGATATCCAACCATGAACTTCACCAAAACCACCATACATCATTGTTATCCCAAACTAAATATTGTCAACAATGACAAATAATGCCAAGCAATAATAATTGCAACAAACTCACCAAGTATAGACATCATAAACACCAAATGCCAACAAAATCGGTTACTTCTCAAGTGCTGAAAACAATGACAACCACAACCAATTCACCAAGTACTGCCAACCAATGATAACTGTAAGAAACCTCCCTCAAAAAACTATATTAAATACTAGCAAATATTTCACTTTTTTAAGAAAAAATATTAATTTTTATTAGTGAATCTTTCCTTTTAATCGAAAAAAATATTAATTTTATTGGAGATTTTTTACATCACTAAAATTTTGTAGAAAATTTTGGTGAATGTTGAGAACTAATAGAAAACTGCATTAATTATCTTGGTGAATCCATCCAATCTAAAAAATTATTTCTTATGGAAAAGTAGGGGCTAAAGGGTGAAAATTATGAATGGGTTTAAGGGGTAGACTATAATATTTACTTGCCACCATTGATTTAAAATATAATCTAACGACCCTCATTGTATTATGAAAGGTAAAATTTACCTTCTATATGTAATTCTCATGGGGCCCAAAATTTCTTTTGGATCGTTGATATAACAACCCTCATTATAATTGTGAAGTAAAATGTACCCACAATTTGTAATGCTCATGGGGCCCAAAATTGTAGGCCTATAAGAATTACATATCATGGGTATATTTTACCTCACAAAATATAACAAGGGCCATTAGATTATATTTTAAATCAATGGTGGAAACTAAAGATTGGAAATATGGCCCTAAAGCAACTAATAATTATGATATATTATTGGTGAATTAATATAGATTTCTACTATAATTTATAAAAATTTAGGCGAATATGATCTAATCATGCATCGAATATTATGGTGATTTTTTGAGTTTAAATTTATGATAAAATAATTTTTTTGGCGATTTAAATAAGACTATAATAAAATTTTGCAAAAATGTGGCAATTCAAGTCATGTTATTGCTCAAACTATTAGCCAATTTTGGATTCCCAAAATTTAACTATTAGTCAATTGGCGAATAATAGCCACTAAAAAAATAACTACTGCCAACAATCTCACAAACATATGTGACAATCTCACCAAGTGTTGAAATCAATGACAACCAACAACTAGTGTTGACATCAATGACAACCACTACCAACAACCTCTTTGTAGCTTCCAGATAAAATTTGCTTCTTCCAAATCTATCCAATATCAAAATATTGATCAACTTACTTCCTAGATATTTTGAATGCAACCTCCTTCCTTATTGAATCTTCACTTTCAAATATCATTTCAAATGCAGTTAGAATTCCATGCAATTTAGTCAACTTCAAAGAATTCAGATCCTTAGCTTCTTCAATAGCAAAGACTTTAGAATCAAACCTTCTAGGGAGAGTTCTAAGTACCTTTTTCACAACATTCTTCTCTTTCAAATTCTCACCAAGACCTTAGATAGAGTTGAAACCTTCATCAACCTAAAGTAAGAATGTAGCTCAATATTCTCACCCTCTTTCATCTTCAAAACTTTAAATTAAGCTCTATAAGTTTGCATCTTTTCCGCTTTGAAATTTTCATCACCTTCATAAATGGTATGCAATTTATCCCATATATCCTTTGCTATTTTGCACTATTGTTGGGAATAGGATGCCCTTTAATTGCAATCCTAAACATATTTCATGTATCTCCTAAGTCCTTGGAAAGTGTTCCCCAACACTAGGATTAGAAAGAGAATAAATTCAAATAAAATGAACATGTAAATTGACATTTGTAATTAATTATAAATGATAGGAACATGTGGGGATTCCCAAGAAGATCTCCTACAAAATAGGAGCACATGGCAGACCCACATGGAAGGTGGAACCCACCTTGAGTTTAGTTAACTATTTAGAGAAAAGAAAGCACTTCAGTAATGCATGTAAAGATCCTAGAAGTTCGGAATTGATATTTAGATGAATGGAGTTCAATTCAATTTAGTTTAGTTTAGTATCAGTTTAGTTTAGTTTAGTTTAGTTCAGTTCAGTTTAGTATCAATTCAGTTCAGTTATGGTTCAGTTATCTTTAGTTGCATGTAGTTAGTTTTAGTTGCATGCTAGTTGACTTTAGTTGACTTGAGTTGCATGCTAATGAATTGGGTTGCATGACAGATAATAGGTGGCTACATTTAGTTAAGTGCGGATGATCAATCATGCATCATGTTTGCATGAATTGATGGAGAGATATGTTTTAGTTAATAGAGATCGACTTGGACCCACCTTGGACGCCCCAAGTTGGCATCTTGGAGTTAACACCTTTTGCATGAGAAGATATTTACAAGGCTGAGTTAAGTGGGTCCATTCTTGGGCACTAGCTTTGAGGAGAAGCTCAGAAGATATTTTCTTGGCCAACGATCAATTAGGAGTTCAGTTTGGGGTGCCTAAATTGAGGAGATATTGGATTTGACTTCTTGTTACACATTGAAACTCTACTTGCAAAGAATAGGCATAGGTTTCTGAGAGGAAGCTTTGTGTTTTTTAATTGACAACTCTTTGGAGTTTTCAAGGCTCATTATTGTCTATTAATTGTAGTAAGTTGAAGATAGTTTTATCAGAGTTTATTGCAGGTTGTGAAGAAGAATTGTTGAAGGAAAAAGAAGCATCTTAAGAAAGGATTGATAAAGTGATATTGTAATCATGTTCTAAGGTTAAACAATACAAGCACTATTGATTCTAGTGGCAGAGTTTTTTCCCAAAAGGGTTTCTCCACATATATGCTACGTCACTTCTATCTTCTTGCCTCATTCTTCTACCATATTCTATCTACTTCTACAATTGATAAAATTAATCTAAACAAATAATCATCCACAAAGAATTTGTAACAAAGAACACTTAATTAGATCTACAATCTCATGGTTTTAGAATTTTTAAAGCTACATAATTACCTCCATTTTCAACATTTGGTATCAGAGCTAATGGTTGGGTAGAGTTTGGGACACCTTTCTCTTAAAATTTTGAAGGTTTTTTGGCTATAGTGGGAGCTTTTACTATTGTGTTATTGTTGATTGTGGGAGCAATGAGTTCTAATTCTCGTTGAGATATTGAAAGATTCAATGGATCTAGTTATGAGATGTGGAAAATAAAAATGGAGGATATCCTTGAAGAGAGATATTAGTGGTTAGCTATTTGTAATGAGACAAAGTCACCTACAATGATGTCAGATGAGGATTGTGCTAAGCTTGATAAGAAGGAAAGAGGGACCTTAAGATTATGTCTTGTTGATGTTGTTCTCTTGAATATTTTAGATGAAACTACCGCATATAAATTGTGGAAGAGGATAGGTGATATCTATCAAACCAAAAGTCTTACTAATAAGTTGTATCTGAAAAGACAGTTGTATTATTTAAAGATGAAAGATGGTGATTTTGTTGCACATCATTTAAATGCTTTTAATTTTATTCTAAGTTAGTTAGCATCTGTAGATGTAAAGCTAGAAGATGAAGATAAATGCATTTTGTTAATTTGTTCTTTACTAGAATCTTGAGAAAATCTAATTCTTGTTATCAGTGGTAGTGGTGCAGATCCTAAGATGGACAATATAATTCCTACTCTCCTATCAAAGGATATGAGGAGGAAGTCTAAAATGGGATCCCAAGATGCCTTGTTTGTAAGAGGTAGGCCTAAACAAAAGGAATCTAAGGTAGACAAGAAAGGAAAGGGGAAGTCCAAAGGATGGTCTAAAACCCCTGGTAAGAGTAAGGTAAAGTGTTGGAATTTTGGGAAACCAGGACATGTAAAGAAGGATTTTAAGAGCAAGAAAAATAGTTCTGGTGCTTCTACAGAGAAATCCTAAGATGACAGTAATGATACATTGGTCATTTCATCTAATATAGTTGTTGATAACTCTTAGCTTATTGATTCAGGTTGCTCCTATCATATGACTCCTAATAAGGAGTGGTTCACTAAGTCTACTACATATGATGGAGGAAATGTCTTCTTTGGAGATAATAGCACAACAAAGGTTGTGGGAAAAGGAGAGGTAAAGTTGTTTTTTAGTGACGGTAGGGTTAAGACCCTTAATGATGTTTTACATATTCTAGGACTTGCTAGAAATCTACTTTCTATATCTAAGTTCAATGAATCTAGAATGCGTGTGACATTTGGAAAAGGTGGTTGCAGAGTGGTTAAAGGGAATATGGTGGTTGTTAAAGGATCTAAGATTGGGACTTTGTTTAAGTTGAATACTCCAATTTGAATAAATTAGCCAATATAACTGAAGCTAAAAATATATGTATGTTGTGGCACCATAGATTGGGCCACAATGGTGAAAAAGGTCTTAGGACCATTCTTAATAAGAAATTGGTTGACGGTATTCCTAATTATAATATTGGAAAAAATGATTTTTTGTGAGCATTGTGTGTTTGGAAAGCAATCTAGATCTTCATTTCCCAATGAAACAAATAAAGCTAAAAGAGTATTAGAGATTATTCATTCAAATGTAATGAGCCCTATGGATATTGACTATATTGGAAAATCTAGATATTATGTCACATTTATTGATGATGTCTCAAGATACACTTGGATCTATTTTACGCGTAACAAATCTAATGTGTTTAATAAGTTTAAGGAATTTAAGGCTTTGGTTGAGAAACAATCAGATCATAAGATAAAAGTGTTTGGATCAGATAATGGTGGTGAATATTGTTTTAGGGAATTTGATGATTATTGTAAGCATGTAGGAATTGTGAGATAGAAAACTACTCCATATACAACTCAACAAAATGGAGTAGCAGAAAGGATGAATCGAACCTTAATGGAAAGAGCTAGGAGTATGTTAAGTAGTGCTAAGCTAGATTAGTGCCTTTGGGATGAGGTTGTAAGTAGTTCTTGTTATTTAATCAATAGATCTCCTAGTTCATCTATTGAAGATAAAAATCCTTATGAAATGTGGTTAGGTAGGAAACCTAGTGTCGCACATTTAAGGATCTTTGGTTGTGACAATTTTGTTCATGTGCCTAACAAAAAGCAATCTAAGTTGGATCCAAAAGCACAAAAAAGCATATTCATAGGTTATGGTGAAAATGTAAAAGGTTACAAGCTTTGGAATCCTCTACCCAAAAAATTACTTTATTTAGAGATGTGATTTTTAGGGAGTTTAGAGCTTATTCAGGAGAACAACAAAAGGAGAAGGATACTTCTCAAATAGTGCATTTTGAGATAAATAATGAGAAGCATGAAGATGCACATATTGAAGAACAATTGGATGGATTGGATGAGGAGAGTTCACAGAGTTCTTTTGAGATAGATGCTCATGATGAGCATATTGAGGAACAAGAAGAAACCCCTTTGAGAAGATCCAAAAGACAACGAAATCCTATTGATAGATGAGAACAAGCTTTGGTCGCAAGCTATGCATGAGGAAATGGAATCCTTGGATACTTGTGACACATGGAATCTTAAGAGTTTTCCCAAAGGAAGAAAGGCCATTGGTTGTAAATGGATCTTTAAAAAGAAAATTGGAGCAGATGGTAATCTCGAAAGGTACAAGGCTAGATTAGTAGCCAAGGGCTACTCCCAAAGAGGGAGTTGACTTTAATGAAATATTCTCTCCGATTGCTAAATTAACTTCTATTAGATTGTTTTTATCTATTGTTGTTGCTTATGATTTTGAGATAGAGGAAATGGATGTGAAAACTACTTTTTTGCATGGGAATCTTAATGAGGAGATTTATATGAGGCAACCTAATGGTTTTGTTGTAAAGGGAAAAGAAGAATTGGTTTGTAGGTTAAAGAGATCTTTATAGGGATTGAAACAGTCACCTAGAATGTGGTACCAAAAGTTTGATGCATTTGCATTGAAAATTGGTTATGTTAGGAGTGAGGAAGATCATTGTGTTTACATAAAAGTTATTGATGATCAACTTTTAATTATTATCTTGTATGTTGATGACATGTTTATTGGTAACAGCAACGTAATGATCAAAGAATTGAAAGCACAACTCTCTAGCACATTTGAGATGAAATATCTAGGGGCTGCATAATATATCCTTGGTATGGAGATCAATAGATATAGAGGTAATAGAAAGCTTTTCTTGAGTCAAAGCAACTATGTTGATACTATTTGAAATGATTTAACATGCATGATAGTAAACCAATTAATATTCCTTTAGTATTTGGCATGAAGTTAAGCTTAGACATGAGTCCTAAATCTGATTTTGATCATAAGGAAATGTTTGAAATTCTATATATGCTAGTGCAGTTGGTAGCTTGATGTATGCAATGGTCTGTACAAGACCATATATAGCCCAAGCAATGGGAGTTCTAAGTAGGTTTATGTCTAACCCTGGTAAAGAACATTGGACTTAAGTTAAGAGGGTGTTTAGATATTTACAAGGTACTTCTGATTATTGTTTGGTTTATTATGGTGCTAATGATATTGATATCATTGGACATACAAGGTTTTGTTGATTCAGATTGGGCAGGAGACCTAAGCAATTGGAGGTTGAGAAGTGGCTATGTGTTTACTTTTTTTGGTGCTATGGTTAGTTGGATGAGTAAGAGGCAGCCCACGGTTTCTTTTTCCACCACAGAAGCAGAGTACATGGCTGCTACACATGCCTCCAAAGAGGCAGTTTGGTTACAGAGACTTGGCAAAGGTATTGGTTTTAATTGCAAGCAAATTAAACTTGAATGTGATAGTCAGAGTGTTATTTGTTTAGCCAAAAATCCTATGTATCAAGTTTGTACTAAGAATTTTTATGTTCAATGTCACTTTGTGCGATAAATGGTTGTGAATGGGAAGGTATTGATTGAGAAAGTTGACACTTTGATTAATGTTGCAGATTATCTTACGAAACCAGTTCCTACAGATAAGTTATCCTGGTGCAGGAAGGCCATTGGCCTTGAGTCCTATACTTTATTTATAATAATGATTCCTTGTTTAGAATAATTGCAATGTATAATGTCAAGTGGGAGAATATCTGGAATAGGATGCCATTTAATTGCAATCCTAAAAATATTTCATGTATCTCCTAAGTCCTTGGAAATTTTTCCCCAACACTAGGATTAGAAAGAGATTATATTCAAATGAAACGAACATGTAAATTGACATTTGCAATTAATTATAAATGATAGGAACATGTGGGGACATCCAAGAAGAGCTCCTAAAAAATAGGAACATATGGGGCACCCACATGGAAGGTGTAACCCACCTTGAGTTTAGTTAACTATTTGGAGAAAAGATAACACTTCAGTAATGTGTGTAAAGATCCTAGAAGTTAGGAATTGATATTTAGATGAATGGAGTTCAGTTCAGTTTAGTTTAGTTTAGTATCAGTTTAGTTTAGTTCAATTCAGTTATGGTTCAGTTATCTTTAGTTGCACATGTAGTTAGTTTGAGTTGAATGTTAGTTGACTTCAGTTGACTTGAGTCGCATGCTAATGACTTGAGTTGCATGACAGATAACAGGTGGCTACATTCAGTTAAGTGGGGATGATCAATCATGCATCATGTTTGCATGAATTGATGGAGAGATATGTTTCAATTAATAGAGATTGACTTGGGCCCACCTTGGGCGCCCAAGTTGGCATCTTGGAGTTAATTCCTTTTGCATGAGAAGATATTTACAAGGCTAAGTTAAGTGGTCCCATTCTTGGTTTCCAACTTTGAGGAGAAGCTTGGAAGATATTTTCTTGGCCAATGATCAATTAGGAGTTTAGTTTGGGGTTCCTAAGTTGAGGAGATATTGGATTTGACTTCTTGTTACACATTGAAACTCTACTTGCAAAGAATAGGCGTAGGTTTTTGAGAGGAAACTTTGTGCTTTGTAATTGACAACTCTTTGGAGTTTTTAAGGCTCATTATTGTCTATTAATTGTAGCAAGTTGAAGAGAGTTTTATCAAAGTTTATTGTAGGTTGTGAAGAAGAATTGTTGAAGGAAAAAGAAGCATCTCAAGAAAGGATTGATACAAACTTGTTATTGTAATCTTGTTCTAAGGTTAAATAATACAAGCACTATTGATTCTGGTGGTGGATTTTTTTCCTAAAAGGGTTTCTCCACGTATATGTTGTGTCACTTCTATCTTCTTGTCTCATTCTTCTACAATCTTTTGTCTACTTCTACAATTAGTAAAATTAATCTAAACAAATAATCATCCACAAAAAAATTGTAACAAAGAACACTTAGATCTACAATCTCATAGTTTTACAAGTTTTAAAGCTACATAATTACCTCCATTTTCAACAATTGCATCACTTTCAAAAAATTTAGAATTAGTCAATTCACATAGAATAACATTCCTTCATTAGCATTGAGTTCACAATCCCTCTATTTGACTTGATCCTTGGGATGATTTTTAGAAATCTCATATTCCATTGCTACTGACATCTAGATGTCCATTTCTAAAGTTGTTAAATAGGATTCCATCCTAACTTTCATTGGATCCATAAAAAATTGGTGCTTTATTTCCAGATATCCTTCTTGTGCCATCCTAGACATACCATAAGTTTTCAGGCTTCTTCAAAGTAACTTGGCTTTAATACAAATTGAAGGGCACACAATCTACTAAGAGGAGGGGGGTTGAATTAGTAGATAAAATCTATTTAAAACTCTTAACTCAAATGCACATATAAAAAATGAAACTTGAATATAAGTAGAAAACTAATGATCAAGGAGAAACATAAGTACACACATCTGCACAAGTGAACACCAAAGATATGTGGAAAACCCAAGATGAGAAAAACCACATTGAGAATAGCTACTTGAGTCTATTGCCCAAATCCAACCTCACAATGAAAAAATGTACAAGTGAAATTTACACACTGAAGTAGGCACCAACCTACTAGAGACAACAATCCCTTATTGTGCTTGTAGGCACCAACCTACTGGAGACACCAATCCCCAAATAAAATAGTACAAAAAATAGAAAATTAGCTAGTCCTACCAGATTGCAATGATAAGGATTACATATCTTCAATTTTACTCAACACATGCCATAGTTACAATTGACACTCTTCCTCACTGCATATGATCTTCTAATACTGGCACACACATTGGAATATAATTCTTCCTTTTATCTTTACCACCTTCTCTTCAGTTTGCACCAATGACCAATTCTTCTTCACACATGTGTAATTCTAATTCATGTAGTCACACTTGGATACACTACAATACATTTGAACATTTGAAATATATACATGACATTACATTAACACTCTTCAATGTCAGTCATGATCTACAAATAGCCAAGATGACATAAGGTGGACCTAAATTCAAATTACATGAAACATATAGTAGGTCGGTCCAAAAACAAAATTTCTTGCTACCAAAAGAACATTATATCGTGTGCTACCACGAGAACCTTAACTAGGTCCTATTTTTACACCACACACAAGATTTGAATTTTTCACGCTACTAGCCATTACTGCACACACCTTGAACTTCATCTAGTTGACAGACAGACATAGATAGACTTTTGTTACTTCAATATTTTTGCATGCTGAACATATCCTTCAAAAAATCAAGAATATGATACAACTAGTGTAGGAATACTCTCCTCTAAAACTGTAGAGAAAAAAAAACGTTTTTGAAAGAAGTGTGGACCATGAGTGTATTTCCAGAGAAATCTCTCTATCCAAAAAATATCCCTGAATAGAAACATACTAATACAAACTTCTAGACCACTACAAACATAGAGAATAGATGCAAGCATGATATTGCAAGCATACAATAGTTATACAAATACTCCTTAGCAGCTAATAATATATGCTTCTTGATTTTGCATCTTGATAGCAGAATTACCAACATTGATCAAACTGAAGTTCTGACATACAACATGCATCAACAAATCTTCTACAACTCAAAATAATAAGTCAAGGGGAATATAATGATAATTCAACTTAGCCCTAAACAAAGAACTCATTTATCATCAAACTTCTGATTGCATCCTCTGACATTAATAACATTATTGACAACCTTTGATAACAATGACAACCTATGTTCAACAAACATATCTTTAAAAAATGAAGAAAAAAAAACTTATTTTCTTCCTTTTTACTATGTGTTTTTTGCATTCTTTGACAGAAGTGGGGATTATTAGTGAAATCCCATGGCATTAGTAACGAATAATTTATATATGTTCAAGTAGACAACCATATGATGATGACAAAATATCTTAGAGGTTCACATAATTAACTATATTTAATACACAATTTTGCATCAAGGATCAACCAATATGACGACATTATACTTAGGAAAAGACAAAAGATTAGAAATAACAAATAGGCATATAAATTTTATCAAAAACTATGCTTAACACAAAATATGGAAAAATGGGCAAAAAATACATAATATTACACACAAGATCCACTTGTAGAAAAGCATAAGAAATTTTTGATTAGTTGTATGTTCACTTGCAACATAAGACCTTAGTTCTTACGAGTGAAACAAAATAATTAGAACATTAGGTGTTGCAAGTGAAGTCAAAACAAAAAAAAAATACAAGTAGAACATTAGGTGTTTCAAGTAAATTCAACACAAAAATAAATCATTTCTACCTTCTAAACACATCTTTGATGCAAATTAGAAGGTAATGATTCCTTATTTTGAATGAAGGAAAACTGGAAGGAAACTATTCCTCATGTTGGATGAAGGCCAATAGGACCTTACATTATTAGTTGTAAATTGAATTCTATATCCTATTAGGAAAGGTAATGAGTAATTCTTGAACTTATTAATCTTGTTAATAGTCTTGTAACCCACTATATAATCTTATATGATGGAATATGAGTAATGGTATGCTACTAATGCCTATATTATTAGCAAAATGAAGGTGTTTTTTATTATGTAAAACTGGTTGGTCAATGAATAATCTAACTTCTATTCTAGTGTTAGGTGCAATATTAAAGAGAAATAAGTATTTGATTAACCTTGGAGCTAGGTAAATAATATTGAGGAGGGTAAATGATTTGTATCTTCCATAAATTAATAATGCGAGTAGCATGGTTAAATTGTCATACTTGTATCTTTCTTGAATCATAAGATTATATAGAGAAGTGGCATGAATGCCACCTTAAATTATTATCACAATTAGAATATTTGATCAATGTATTAGTTTGTGACAACCAATAAGTTTTGACTCAATGATTAAAACTATTGGAATTGTTTATCAAAAGAGTTCAATGTTATGTTATTAGATTGTGATAACTTGATGAATTTATGTATAGGGATTCTTATTATCATATTTATTTATTATAATATATTTTACGTGGATAAGAATCATAACACATTGTTATAATTTCCTATCATGCTTAGAAACCAACCTACAATGGGTAATACACTTAGGTGACACATTGTATGCCAACTTCTAAGATTCAGTGCTATTAAGTTATTTGTTACCTTAAATTTTCACTCATGGAAATAATGATTTATGTATCTCATTTATGATGAGTACCTTTGTGATGTGAGAAAGAAATTAATTACTTATGGAATATAATCAGTTAAGTAAAAGAATATTACTATTTAGCTTAGACAAGATGTAATTGTCCTTATGAATTCTTGAGAAAATGATGGACATTTCTTATGATTATGTGTCAAATAAAAGTTTTGGTTTCTATAAGTTGAAATTAAACTTAAGACTATGCTACAATGTTATGGGTTAATAGCTTGATTGAACAATATAATTTATGTACCATTATTTGGATACTTTTCTCAAAGGTTGTGGGGTTGGTCTTAATGTAGCCCCTAGGATCTATCTTGCTTGCTCACTTATCAAAAATCAATAACTAGTGGTGTGTGGAAATAGTTTTCATTGATTACCAATTTAAGTATAACTAAGACTCTCTTGTAACCATAAGTGAAGACCTAAATCTAGGTATGAATACATATGTACACTTTTCTCTAAGGTTGTGGGGTTGGTCTTAACCCAACCCCTAAGATTTATCTTGCTTGCACACTTATCAAAAAATAATAACTGGTGTTGGGGTGTGGAAATAGTTGTCATTGATTGCTAATTTAAGTCTAATTAAGAATCTCTTGTAACCATAAGTGAAGACCTAAATCTAGGTATGAATATAAAGGAATATTTAGAAGGTTGTTTCTCCCTAGCCTATGGTTGATAGTACTATGTCCTTATGATTCTTATGAAATCATATTAAATTGTATCCTACCTTTAAGTTTAATTCTATAAGATATTTGGTAGCAAACTAGAACTAGTCAAGGCAAAGTAGCAGGAAGATATTTAGACCCTTCCATTGAAATAATTGAATGTGCATCATTAAAAATATAAGGAATTGTTAAATCATTTTTTTCTAGGCATGATTAACACATATGTTAACAAGTTGGTCAAGTAAGAATTATTCATGTGGGTTTAAACTATATTATGACTTACAATAAATCAAAATACATATGTCTAGGGCTGATGTCTGTAATGTCCCCATTCTTTTGCGAGCATCAAAGTTTGGTGGATTAGCCTATTAAGTCTATCCTCGTAGGCTAATGGTTTTGGATAGAGGGTCACTTAGATGGGCACTTGGTCGTCAAATTGCAGTGTTGATCTCCGGAGTATGGTGACAGGGTGAATTGTTGCATTGGGCACAATGCTTGTGATTAAAATTATGATACTCACCTTTTATTTCACCATCTTTGGCCTAGGGACCATGCGTCTTTAAAATGAAGGGGTCACTTTATATTTTTTAGTTACTATTCATTCATAAAGTAACAAAAGTTATAACTTAAGTGAATAGTGGTCAGTTTTATGAATAGTGTTTTCAATGTTAAATTATAAATACTATGTATCCTTGAGTTTTACCTATTCTAATGATGCAAAACAACTAAAATGTAATGTAAAAACACAAAGAACACCTCAAAGATTAGCCTAAGGAATTGTTAACACAAAGAGATAATATGAAAGAAGATTACAAATGATTATACCTTCTCTTTGTAGCTGAAATTCCTTGGTTGGCCCTTGATTTTGAGTACTTGTGTGCTCCTTGGATGGCTATTGATATGACTAAATGCAAGATTGACTATATGATGGGATGCAAATACAAATGGCTAAAATGGCTTGGCTAAGTAAGAGGAAATGCTTGTCAGTTGAGTGTTCAAAATGACAACGTGTAGGTGCAAAATGACTAAGTGTTTTCAAATGGAAAAATGGCAATAGTTTGGTATCAAATGCATGAGGTCCCTAACTGAGAGAAAATGTGGGGTATTTATAGAGGAATTTGAATTCTCCAGAGAATTCAATGGTTGAGATTTATCCAACAAGGACAAGATGAAGGGCTATGGTGAGTTGCTGATATTGGCATGGTGTGATGGTTTAAAGGTGGCATTGTTGTTCTTGCCACCAAGGTTCAAACCCCATTGGGGTGGTATTATTGAATGGTTGTATTCCAGTTCATAGCTCCGGTCAAAAGCGTTTACCCCTTGAATTAAAAAAAAGGGCTATGGTGAGTTGAGAACTCACAAGCCCTCACATCTTGACATGTAGAATGTGACGTGGCTTAGGGTGTGATGATGTGTAAGTGAGGTGGAAGGAGAGTGCATGATGTATAAGAAGTGTTGGAAATATGTGTCTCAATCTCACAGGCTGAAACCTGTGGAAGAGCAAAGTCGGTATGACCTTCATATTGTTTGGCCAACCAACAGCTTTGGAACCTTGTGAAAAGTTCTGGTCGTTGAGACCTTGTTTTAGTCTTGCCGAATGAACCTATCATTGTGACATGATGATCACTGTAACCCTCTGCTAAGTGGATATCTCTGGCCAACGGGTTGGTGTCTAGTAGATGTCGGGGAGACTCATGGCGACTGGGTCATTAGTGTAACATGTGACTTTGACAAGAACTCCTGGCAACAGTTGGTAAGTCTCACTGATAGTATACACTTAGAGTATCATAGTAGCACAAAGGCCTTGGTATGAAGTCTTAGCGATAGTTGATTGTCTCACCGATGGAAGTGGTTTTGCTAATTGGTTGGCATCTTCGTTGTAACCTCTTGGCGAATGCGGTAAGTCTTGCCGACATTGGTGTTTGTTAACAGGTGTCTTCTGTGAGACTCCTAGCAACTGAAGTCTTCATCGAAAGGTGTGAGCATTCGGTATTACCTCTCAGCGATAGCGGTAAGTCTTGCCGAATGTTGGACATTTCAGAATAACATGAAGGTTCAGTATGATCTCTTGGCGAAGGACGATAGTCTTGTCGATGTGAATACTCTTGTCTGTGTGACTTTGGAACTTTGGTATGATCTCTTGACGAATAGCGATAGTCTCGCCGACGAGAATGTTGAGTTCGATGCGACTTGTGAACTCGGTATAATGTCTTGCTAATGGTCAGGACTCTTGGCGATAATGACGATCTAGCTTTGTGGCATCGGGGAGACACGGTTAGTGTCTCACCGACATGCGAATACATTATGAACGCCTTTGACCAATTGGGAGACCATCCTATGTGGTGTTTCTTCGACCAATCAGAGAAGCTGAATGGGAATCGCTAGCAGTTGGACTGTTGCGGTCATTACTGAGAGGAATATTGACAGACCAGTGACAACATGGATATATACTCAGGAATTGCAGATGTTGTTCGGTTTGATGGTTGCATGAATAGTTGGATGAATAGTTTGATGTATGATTAGTGTGAATTCGATTATGAGAGTATTGTAACTTGAATATTTTGTACAAGGTTGATCATTGTGGATGTTGTTCTAAATTGACATCAGAGAGAGTGAAGCCTGTACACTGTATGTAATTTCATTACTGTAATACAAAGGGGTTTTTCTTGGTGTGGTGGGTTTTTTCTCCCGTAAGGGTTTTCCCACGTAAATCTGGTGTTCATCTGTGTATGATTATTTCTTTGAAGTGTATCTTAATTGGACTGTAATTGAAATTTTAAAAGTATCTTTGCATTCTTCCCTGAGGTTTTGATGTTAGGAGAGTTGTTTCCGCACCTTAGCTTTCCTTACAAGTGGTATTAGAGCCTGGCTAGTTGTGTTATCCTTGTGGGTACGTTGGGTTTTTTGTGTCAATTTCTGTTTAGTGGGAGTCTTGTAGAAGTTGGGTAATTCGAATTACAGGTTAAGATGGCGAGCACATTAGGAAAGATGAAATTGAGAAATTCAATGGCAGCAATTTTGAGTTGTAGAAACTCAAAATGGAAGATCTATTGGTTGATCATGATCTATGGCTTGCTATGTTTGGAACGAAACCTACAGGCATGAAACAAGAGGATTGTGACCTTACAGATAGAAAATCAAAGGGGCTAATAAGGCTTTGTTTAGCAGACTTTGTTCTTCTGAATGTTCATGAAGAAAAGACTGCATCTTCCTTGTGGAAAAGACTGGAAGCTATTTATCAGGGCAAGTCCTTGGTGAATAAATTGTTCTTGAGGAAGAAGTTGTACTCTTTGAGAATGCAGGGAAGGTCCATTGCTGATCATTTGAATGCTTTTAACATGCTGATTGCACAGTTAACATCTGTTGGTGTGAAAATTGATGAAGAGGATCATTGTATGTTGTTATTATGTTCTTTGCCAAATTCTTGGGATCACCTGGTGATGGCTATTGGGAGTACAACATCCAGTTTCAAGATGGAAGATGTTGTTGCTTCTTTGTTATCATAAGAGATGAGAAGGAAATCTTCTGAGATGGCGAAGGAGGCCCTTTCTGTTAGAGGAAGGTCAAAAGAGAAAGGCAAGAAGAAGGACAAGAAGTCCAAATCCAAATAAGAGGGGAGATCAAAGTCTCTTGGTAAGAATTCCAAGGTGAAGTGTTGGAATTGTGGGCAACCTGGTCATGTCCGAAAGGATTGCAAAGAGGAGAAAAAGAAGAAGAAGAAGAAGAATTCTTCCGACAATGATTCTTCCCAGAGTGATGCAGACGCCTTCATTGCAGCCTTGGCTACACAAGCATCAGATGATGTCTGGCTGATTGATTTTGGAGCATCTTTCCACATGACATCTCACAGAGACTGGTTCACGAAGTATGGAAAATATGATGGTGGGAAGGTGTATTTGGCAAGTGATCCATCTTTAGAAATTGTTGGTCATGGAAGAGTCAAAATTCAATTCCCTAATGGAAGAGTGAAGGGAATCAATGATGTAATGCATATACCAGGTCTGGCTCGAAATCTACTTTCTATTAGCAAGCCGAATGATATTGGAGTGCAAGTCACATTCTTTGGAAATGGCTACAAGATGACTAGAGGGTCTATGGTGCTAGCAAGGGGTGCTCGTATTGGTACCTTATATAAGCTGGATGCACATGCTGTTCAATGCAATAGTGTCTCTACAAAGTCATAGAAACCTACTCATGGAGGAAAAGAGGAAAACGTTCTTGATTCTGTAAACTCTATGGAAGTTAAACTTCCAGCAGAAAAGACTATGCTCTGGCATCATAGGCTTTAAAACCTTGAAGAATAAAAACCTGGCTGAGGGGCTCGAAGATTGTAACCTCGAATTTGAATTATGTGAACATTGTATATATGGAAAACAACACCGTGTTTCATTTTACTCCAATCCTCACAAATCTTCTGGTTTGCTTGATTATATACATTCTGATGATTTTGGTCCAGTGAATGTTCCTTCTTTGTCTAAGTCAAGGTACTATGTATCGTTTATTGATGATTATTCAAGAAGAGCATTTGTCTAATTTTTGAAAAGTAAATCAAAAGTGTTCAGTAGGTTTAAGGAATTTAAGAACCTTGTAGAAAATCAGAATGGAAGAAAAATAAAATGTTTAAGGATGGATAATGGCAGTGAATTTTGTTCTGATGATTTTGAGAGGTACTGTAAAGATCATGGAATTAAAAGACATAAAACTACACCTTATACTCCATAGAAAAATGGAGTTGCAGAAAGGTTCAACAGGATAGTGATGGAAAGAGCACGAAGTATACTGAGCAGTGCTGGCTTGGAGGAGAAGTTTTGGGCTGAGGCAGTTGCTACAACATGTTACTTGATAAACTATTCTCTGAATTCCTCTCTTATTGAGAAAACACCTTTGGAAGCATAGTCTGGTAAGAAGCCCTCTCTGAGACATATTCATGTTTTTGGTTGTGAGGCATATGCATATGTGCCAAATGAGAAAAGATCTAAATTGGAGAACAAGGTTGTCAAATGTATTTTTATTGGCTATAGTGCTGGCATAAAAGGATACAAGCTTTGGAATCCTGATACGGAGAAGGTTCTATACAACAGAAGTGTTATCTTTCGTGAGCTGAAGCCTTCTACCTTGGATCTGCAGTTAGAGAAAAAATCAGAAAATAAAAAGGATGTAGTTGAAATTCCTCCAACACTAGATAAAGAGGAATTGAAAATTCAAAATGTACCTGAAACTGAGGAGAGCTCAAGTAGTTCTGAGAGTTCTGATGAAGAAGAACAACCCCAGCCTCAGCAAGTGAGGTCAACTTGTGAAAGAAAGCAACCTGATAGGTATGGGTTCTCTTTGATAGATTCTACTTGTGCCTATGCTTTAATTTCTAGCACTGATGAGCCTAGGACTGTGAAAGAGGTATTTAGAATGTATGATTCAAACTCTTGGTTGGAAGTCATGAATGAAGAAATGACATCATTAGAAAAGAATGATACTTGGATTTTGATGCCCTTGCCTGAAGGCAGAAAAGTTGTTGGCTGCAAATGGGTATTTAAAAAGAAAATAGGTCTGGATGGCAGTGTGGAAAAATACAAGGCGAGGTTGGCTGCGAAGGGTTATTCCCAGGTTGAGGGAAAATATTATGAGGAAATTTTTTCTCCTGTAGCTAAGTTGACATCTATTAGATTTCTTTTGTCACTTGCAGTAGCATATGACTTACAGATCGAACAGATGGATGTGAAGACAACATTTCTTCATGGTGGTCTTGAAGAAGAGATTTATATGTCCCAGCTTGAGCACTTTGTGGAGAAAGGTAAAGAAAAACTGGTTTGCAAATTGAAAAAGTCTTTGTATGGTTTAAAGCAGTCTCCTAGAATGTGGTACCAAAAGTTTGATAGTTTGTTTTGTCATTGGGATTTGTAAGATCAAAATCTGATCATTGTGTATATTACAAAGCTGAAAGTGATCAAGTCCTTATTATTTCTCTCTATGTTGATGATATGTTGTTCATAGGCAATAGTAAGTTAATGATTTCTGATATTAAGTCTCAGTTGTCTGCAAAGTTTGAAATGAAAGATCTTGGTGTAGCAAGGTATATTCTGGGAATGGAAATAACCAGGGACAGGAAGAATAGAAAACTTTGGCTCAATCAGAGTAAGTATATCAAGATTGTTCTAGAGAGATTTTGCATGAATGACTACAAGCAGCTAGTTGTTCCAATTTTGCAGGGAACGAAGCTATATGTTAAAGACTGTCCAAAATCTCCTACTGAGATGGAGGACATGATCAGTGTGCCTCATGCTAGTGTGGTTGGCAGTCTAATGTATGCAATGGTTTGTACAAGGCCAGACATTTCCCCAGTAGTGGCAATACTTAGTCGGTTTATGGCTAATCCTGGAAGAACACATTGGGATGTTGTGAAAAGGGTATTCAGATATTTGAAAGGCACTTCAGAATATGCTTTGTGTTACCATGCTAACTTGGTTGAATCATAGAGGACTCTCAGGATTCAAGGCTATGTGGATTCTGATTGGGCAGGGGACATTGACAGCAAAAGATCCACCAATGGATATATTTTCATGATGAATGGTGGTGCAGTGAGTTGGATGAGTAAGCTGCAGGATGTAGTCGCTTTATCCACTAAAGAGGAAGAAAACATGGCAGCTACACATGCTTGTAAAGAAGCAATCGGGTTAAAACTTTTGTGTTCTAACATTGGTTTTGATGCAGGGCAAATAACAATTTATTGTGACAGTCAGAGTGCTATCTATTTGGAAAAGAATCCTACTTTCCATGCCAGGACGAAACATATAGATGTGCAGTATCACTTTGTATGAGATATGGTGGAGGATGGAAAGGTATCATTAGAAAAAGTGGATACTCTAGAGAATGTTGCAGATGCATTAACAAAGCTAATGAGCATAAACAAGTTTAGGTGGTGTGCCAGTTCGATGGGCCTTAGTACCAATGAATGTCAGTAGTTTTGTTGTGCTCTGGAGGTTCCTGTGTGATCTTCGTCAAGTGGGAGATTGTTGGAAATATGGCTCTCAATCTCACAGGCTGAAACCTCTAGAAGAGCAAAGTCGGTATGACCTTCATATTGTCTGGATGACTAGTAGGTTTGGAACCTTGTGAAAAGTTATGGTTGCTGAGACCTTGTTTCAATCTTGTCGAATGAACCTATCGTTGTGACATGATGATCGTTGTAACCCTCTATCGAGTGGAGATCTATGGCTGATGGGTTGGTTTCTAGCAGATGTCGGGGAGACTCATGGTGACTAGGTCATCGGTGTAACATGTGACTTTGATAAGAACTCTTGGCGATAGTTGGTAAGTCTCACCGATAGTATACACTTAGAGTATTGGAGTAGCACAAAGGCCTCAATATGAAGTCTTAGCGATAGTTGATTGTCTCGCCAATGGAAGTGGTTTCGCTAACTGGCTGGCGTCTTCGTTGTAACCTCTTGGCGAAATCGGTAAGTCCTGCCGACATTGGTGTTTGTTAACGAGTGCCTTTTGTGAGACTCCTAGTGACTGAAGTCTTCGTCGAAAGGTGTGAGCATTCGGTATTACCTCTCAGTGATAGCAGTAAGTCTTGCCAAATGTTGGACATTTCAGAATAACATGAAGGTTCGATATGATCTCTTGGCGAAGGATAATAGTCTTGTCGATGTGAATACTCTTGTTTGTGTGACTTTGGAACTTCGGTATGATCTCTTGACGAATAGCGATAGTCTCGCCGATGAGAATGTTGAGGCTGATGCGACTTGTGAACTCGGTATAATGTCTTGCCGATGATCAGGACTCTTGGTGATAATGACGATCTGGCTTTGTGGCATCGAGGAGACACGGTTAGTGTCTCATCAATATGCGAATACATTGTGAACGCCTTTGACCGATTGGGAGACCATCCTACGTGGTGTGTCTTCGACCAATCAGACAAGCCAAATGGGAACCGCTAGCAGTTGGACTATTGTAGCCGTTACTAAGAGGAAGATCGATAGACCAGTGACGACATGGATATACTTAGAAATTACAGATGTTCGGTTTGATGGTTGCATGAACAGTTGGATGAATAGTTCGATGTATGATCAGTGTGAATTTGATTCTGAGAGTATTGTAACTTGAATATTCTGTACAAGGTTGATAATTGTGAATGTTGTTGTAAATTGACATCAGAGAGAGTGAAGCCCATACTCTGTATGTAATTTCATTATTGTAATACAAAGGGTTTTTTCTTGGTGTGGTGGGTTTTTTCTCCCATAAGGGTTTTCCCACGTAAATCTGGTGTTCATCTATGTATGATTATTTCTCTGTTTCTGTTAGTTCTTTGAAGTGTATCTTAATTGGAATGCAATTGAAAATTTAAAAGTATCTCTGCATTCTTCCGTGAGGTTTTCATGTTAGGAGAGTTGTTTCTGAATCTTAGCTTTCCTTACAAGGACATGTACCTTGGAAGTACATTGGGAGGTGAGAAGATTCCTTGGAGGAATAAATGTGAATTAAAAATTCACATGCTTGGGAGAATCTAGTGGACAAGAGAGGGTCTCCAAAAAGGTGGGAGTTTGTCACATGTGACTTGATGTGACAAGTCAAAGATTTTAAAAGATGCATGGGAAAAGGGGATTCTAGGAGGAATAAAATGTGAATTAAAAATTCACATGGGGAAGAGGGGAACCTAGGGTGAATAAAAAGAAATTAAAAATTCCTTAGGGGATGGGGAGAGTTGACCAAGGTACTGATTAGGCTTAACTAATCAGTAATCATAGGATAATTAGGGGCTAATGAGAATTAGAAGGGACCTTCCAAAAGTTGGAGGATGTGACACATCCTAGTCAAGGATTAGGCATGTGCACATCCCTAATGAAGAGATTAGGAGATGGATTATGATTAGATGAAAATGACATGTGAGGAATTAAATAAATGTCATATTTATTTAATTCATTTGATGAAAAGAGGATTAAGGAGGGTAAGGTATTTAATTATTAATTAAATACCTTAGGGATTTGGCAGAATTAAGAATAATAATTAAATAATAGTAATATTACTTAATTAACTTGGATAAGAGGATGTTTAGATGAAAAGTGATAAATTTGGATAAATTAAGTGTCCAAATTTGGATGTCTACATTTTTCCCTTCTTTGAGATGGTATTACAAAGTAGCATCATTTCAAAGAATATTAAAATATAGAACTCAGAAGGAGATGGTCAAATCAAAAAAGATGCCCTGGTCATTCAAAGGAGTGACTAGGAAGGAAAAATGATGGGGGTGATGATGAAGACTAGGGTTTGAGGATGCCCCCTCGAGAGGACATGCGAGTTCAAGAGAACACGGGTGTGCTCTCGAAATGGATGAAACAATGCAAGAGTATATGAGGAAGATGATGCAAAGTGATGGGTAAGAGAGTATGATAAGTGATAGGAGATGGATGAAGCACAAATGGATTTAAGGAAAAAAGGTGATGTGGCCCCAGTTAAGGTACAAGCCAAAAGTGGTTGATGATGGATGGAGTGTTGTCAATGAGGGAATGAGAGATCCCAAAACAACATGAGGATAGGGAAGGATACACCCCAATGAGTGGTATTGATGAGGGAAGGATACATCCCAAAACACCACTAAAGGATAGGGAAGAATACCTCCCGATGATGATGATGAAAGTGTTGTTGATGAGGGAAAGATACATCCCAAAACAACACCAAAGGGATAGGGAAGGATATAGATGGATGATGATGATGATGATGATGGGATTAAGGCTTGTAATAAAACTGGGGACAAGACCAAGGATTTGATTAGATGATTTGTGCGAGATATGAGTTGATGAGGATAGGATTGAGATGTGAGATGGATGAAAGGAATAAAAATGATGATGGACAAGATGCTTAGAATAACCAATCTATATTATTCTAAGAAGATTGAAGAAATGATGATAAGAGATTGGATGGATAGAGGAGGGAGAGTGATGAAGGATGAAGGGATGAGGGGGATTTTGATAGATGAGAGGATGGGAGATATATGCAAGATGATGGAATGGAAAATGAAATGCAATCCTAATGCAATTTTCCATCTTTAAGAGCACTAATTTATGCTATAGCATAAGACACGATACACCAAGGTATGAAGGACCAAGGCGGATTAGTGTCTAATGCATAAAACAAACACAACAAACAAAGAGGCTATCCCAACACCCCAAAGTCATGATGACCTTGGTCGGGCTAGGTATTGGGATAACCACAAGCACACATGATGCCCCAATGTAACACAAGATCACAGGGATCTTTGTGGGTATTACACGAGACAACCAATAAGACAAGATCAAGATATGCCCCTATGATTACCAGTGACAACACACCATGATATGTTGGACCAAGGTGACCATGACAAAGTGTGATAGGGAGCTCAAATGATAAAGAAAAGCCAAAAGCATCAAAATATCACAATCAAGGTCAAACGTCCTTTTCCATAGGATCAAAAAGGAGGGATGGGGTTGATGAGGTCTGTTAGGAAGGATGCATCTTGTTGAGACCAAAGATGATGTATACTAAACTAAAAGATCATTATGACATAGGATACTCAAAATCGATTGGATCTCATGATACAAGTGGATCTCATTTGTGAAGAACCAACCAGATAAGGACATAGCTTGATGACACGACACAAGGGAGACAAGACACGAGACAGAATACTGACACATCCTAGAGACCTAGGAGCTCGGCGGCCGATCAAATATTAGCCTTGCCTACGTGAAAGCACAGAGCCCTCGTAGTTCAATAAAAGACTGATGACTAACCATGGATAAAAGTGGAAAGAGGAAAATGGAGACTGATGATGGATGATAAGACTGGATGGAAAAAAGAGCCTCGGGGGTGGATCAAAAGATCGACCTTTCCTACGTGAAAGCACAGGGGCAATGTAGCTCAACCAATGACAAACGATGGATAAAGGATGATGAGATGATAAGATAAATGGATAAAAAGATGGGACCGATATGATGAGATAGGATAGACCTATTGGACAAGATAGGATGATGGCAATTACAAAGCTCAAGTAGGGGATAGTTATCCAAATCATTAAAATGACTTGGGAGGATGATATGATAGATAAATGAGTGATGAAAAGTGATAAGGGATTGGAAAGATGTGCAAGAGAAGCAGGAGTGATGACGATTAGATAGATGGAATTAGATTGCATTGGGAGAAGCCTATAGCTAGATACCATTGAAAAGGGATTATGAGATGGGATGAAGAAAGAGACAAATGAATAGGGAGATAGGGATGGGGGATGAAAGGGATGGGGAATAGAGATAGGGATGGATAGGAAGATACAGAGGTGGAGCGATGCTAGGATGGATAGATAAGGATGGGGAGATAGAGGGGATAACACGATGGATGAATGATGTCTCCAAGGACTTATGTCACAAAGGAAGTAAATTCCCCCACTCTAGGTATGTCATGTACAATGAAGTAGGAGAAATGAATAATAAAAGGATGGATGAACAAGGGAGAGAGATGGATATGGAAAGGAGGTATGAAGAAGGAGATTCATGATAGCGAGGAAGGTAGATGGCGAGGATAGTGGATAGGGGAGGGGAATGTATGCCAAGAGGTGTCCAAAGCATGTATATATGTTTTCCCCTAGCTATATCAAGATCACAAGGAGGATGGAGGGATCGAGGTGAAGGATGTGTAAGACAAGTGGGACGAAGGAGGTGGGTGAAAGGGATGCAGGTGCCCCCAAGTGCAGAAGTAAACTGGATAGGGGATTTATGCATGATGCCTTTTTACCAGGTTTTCATCATGGTACTTATCCAAAGTGCTTGTTTTCCAAGTTTTCACCATTGGACGAATGATTTCTCTTTACTATTTTTTTTTTTTTGGCAATTTTTTGCTTTTTTGTTGATTTTTTTTTAATTTTTGGATAGAATGTGGATGGAGATGGTTAAGTATAGGGAGATGGATAAGTGGATGTAGAAGACATGTGATAAGGATGTGGATGAAGGACTCAAGCATCAAATTCCATACGAAGTATTAAGATCCCATGTTTGAAGCGACTATTGGATGTTGGTGCAACCTTAGTTATGACAATGGAGGAATTATGCAAGGGTAGGTATTAAAGGGATTTGATGGGGGAGGTATGTGGAATAATGGATGGGATGTTGGAAAGTGTATGGATGGAATGATGGAGTAAGCGTATGATGGGGAGGCGTGTTCAGGACCAACATTGGCACATGTGGTGGGGGTGTGAAAGGATAGGAGAATTAATGGATGGAGAATGTGGGGATAATGGAGGAGATGGGATAGTGAATTTTGGGACATAAGGACCCAAAATATATTTAGGAGATGAAGGATTTTCATGAGTAGCTTTTGGATTATCACCTTTGGATGTCATTACAGATTTGTCATTTGAAGGCATTGCATCTTTTTTCTTGGGGATCCACATGGTTTTGATCTTTGTTTTCATGGGTCTTTGTAGCTGATGGGTTGGATTTGGATTTTGGAGTTGATTTTTCTTTTCTTCAACATGTCTTCATAAAGGGACATGAGGAGCTTTAGATTCATGTGGATGTTTAGATTTATGCATTTGTACTTTGGCATCCAAAGTGCTTTTAGTAATAGTGGGATGGGTGCGAGCGCATGGATGATGTGGAGGGAATATGAATGGAGGAATGGAGGTAGGATTTTGAGGATAATATGTAGATGGATGATGTACAGGTACGTTCCTTTGTTGATCCTGATTAGGGAACATGAGAGTGGGATAGTTATGATGGGTGACATGAATAGGTGATGGATGGATAATAGGACGAGATGGACGAGGTGATTTCGGGATGTAAGGGCCCAAAATGGATGTAGGACCCAGAGTATATGTGATGGGGGACGGGGAACATAAGGACCCAAAATGGATGGAGAAAATGAAGGAGGAATATGGATGGTTGTTTTGAAGTGATATGATAGAGGAGGGGGGATGGCAGCAAACGATCTAGTGGATTTATGGGAGGAGCCTCTTATTTTTTTAGAAGAAGATTGGGGAAGATGTGTGGAGGTTGTACCAACATTCTTGGATTGTGAGTCATGAGTTGTACATCCAAGACCTTGTGTATACAAATGTTCTTTAGCTTGGATGGGCTCTATAATATCTTGCTCATGAAGACCTAAACCTTTTCCTTGATAGTTCATTCTCTTGAGCATTTGATCTAGGACAGGATTTTTGTTATGTTGGAAGAATGATGTGAGTCCATTATGAGGTGGGGGAGGATGGGTGGCGTATATGCTATGTTTTTCTTCTGCAAGGAGACCACTGTGGATGAATGTGAGAGGGTCGAGGGGATATAAACATAGTGTTGGGATGGGAGAGATAGGCGACGATGGAGGATCATGAGATGGAGATGGAGATGATGGGGTAGCAGCATCTTGATCGAGCAGAGTAAGTAGTAAGGGATCGAGAGGAATTAGGTGATATGATAGGATTGAGATTTGTGGCAGCATGTGATAAGGGCTTTTGTGATGGAGTGATTAGATCTAGAGTTTCAAGGGGATCATGGGTCAAAATGGATGAAGCACTATGACCTTGAGATGGACTGGATGGGATTGCGGGATCTTGATGTGAAGGAGAGGATATGGTGGTGTGCTTTGGATCAAACTCTTGGCATGACTCATCTTATGTGGGTGGCATGATAATGGAGTGTTGGAGGGACTCTTCAAGTGGGGGAGACAAAAGTATGGAGGATTCATGAGGTTCATGGGAATGGGTTTTGATGCTACTAGGAGTGGGAGGAGTGGATTAGATTTGGGTATCTTCGATGGATTGGGTGGATCTAGAAGTAGAGGGAGTGGATTGGATTTGGGTGTCTTCAATGGATTAAATGGCTCTTAGAGTAGGAGATGGGGGTTCAATGGATTCAGGGGGTTCAACAGTTTCAATAGTTTGAGCAGTGCTAGGGGTGGTAACAACAATGATAGGTGTGGTATGGAGAAGGGTCTCATCACTAGTGACCGTGGATGATGGATTGGGATGGCATGGTTCCATGACTTCAAGATGTGGATTTGGGGATAGCTTCTTTGTCATGAGTCCTTGGAGAACTTCCGAAATGAGAGACTTGCATATGGTTGGCTTGGCTGGGGTGGTAGAAATGGATGAGCGATTATGGATTGGTGGACTAGGGTTAGATGGAGGAATGGGATTGGATGTAGGACTGGGAGTAAATGGAGGAATGGGATTGGATGTAGGACTAGGATTGGATGGAGGACTAGGAGTACATGGAGGACTCGGATTGGATTGAGGACTAGGAGTAGGTGGAGGATTAGGATTGGATGGAGGGTTAAGGTAGGGATATTGGAGGGGTGAATTAGGATAGGGGGACATGGATGATGGATTAGCCAAGAGGAAATGGGTGGTGTAGAAGGAAAAGAGGATGTGGGTGATGGATTATAATAAAGGTATTGGGGTAGTGGATTAGGATGAGGAGACATGGATGTCAAATTAAGGTAAAAGGGGGTGGATATAGGATTTAGCTTGGGAAGACTAGGAAAGAGGATTAGGATAGGGGGACATGGATGGGAAATGGTAATAAGGGTATTGGGATGGTGGATTAGGATAAGAGGATGCAGATGTTGGATAAGATGATGATGTAGATGAAGGACACGATGAATATGGGGACAGAGAAGATGTTGGATATCCCATGTCAAAGGTAGGATAAGGAGCATGATTAGGCATGGATGAAGACATAATGGGATAGCTCAGAGGAGTAATTGGATTTTGGAAAGTGGGTGGAGAAAGCTTAGTAGTGATGACAATGTCAAGGGGATCTATGTCATATATCTCTTGATCGACAAGACTTTCGTTATCATCGTCAACATAATTAGGGTTTCCCTTGACTACTATTGATGGAGGATCAAGATTCATGATGAAGAATGGATCAAAGAGAATGGATCAAAGATTTTGAATGGAAACAAACTTAATCTCAAATTGGGACTTAGGTCAAGCTCAAATTAGGATTGGATTAAAGCTCAGATTAGGATGATTGGATGATGCAATGGGATTGATTTTGATTATCGATTTTGATTAAAACATCGAATCTACTTCAAGATGGAAATAAAATGATAGGGTCGAAGATGATTGGATAGGAATGTGATTGGATTAGATTGGATAAGATTGATCGATGATTGATAAGATCGGATGATGGATCAGATAGGATGAAAAAAGGGATTGGAAGGCCCCGTTCAGAGATTACCCTAAGTGACTTAGGATACTAATTGATCAGATTAAAGGATAAATGGATGATTGCGACACCAAATCCACCTTGAGATTGAAAGTGAATTGATAGGGCCAACGGTGATGATTAGCTTAGGATGGATGACAATCCTATGCAAATGTTGATGATGACGATCAAATTCAAACACCTAGGTCAATTCAAATAATAACTTATGAAATGATGTTCGAGGGATTTGGATGGAGAAAACAATTGATTGGATTGGGTAGACAGAAGATAGGAGCGGATAGACGGATGATTGGATTGGGGAAACAGATGATTGGATGGAAGAAAAAATACTCTGAACGAGTAAACGATCACTCAAAACTAGAGACAAACTCTCAAAACGAGGAGATAGAAGATCGAAATGGATGAATGGGTACTCAAAATGAGTAAATGAATGATCAAGAGGGGTGAAGGACTACTCGAAACGAGTAAACGACTGCTAAGAATGGATGAACAACGCTCGAAATGGGGAGACAGAGGCTCAAAATGGATGAATGAATACCCAGAACGAGTAAATGATTGCTTGGAACGAATGAACGACTCTTGGAACAGAGAGAACAGGTGAATGGGATGGATGAATGGCTCTCGGAATGGAGAGAACAGGTGACTGAGATGGATGAACGAATTTTGGAACATAGAGTGGATTGACTAAATAGAAAACAAGATTGGCTATGCAAGAAGAAAATTCACCCAAATTGATAGGGGACTCACTCAAAAATGTTGTAATTGGTGAAAACGGTTGAGAACGGCTAAAAACGATGGAGAACGGCTAATGAAACGACCAAAATTGCAAGCAAAAACACCCATTTTAGGGTTGGAATGGATGAATGGAATGACTAAATGGAAGATAAAATTGGCTATGCAAGAAGAAAATTCACTCGAATTGATGGGGGTCTCACTAAAAAGGGTGGTAATCGGTGAAAACGGTTGAGAACGGCCAAAAATGATGGAGAACGACTGATGAAATGACAAGTGAAAATACCCGTTTTAGGGTCCTGTTTAGGGCCAGGTCCACCCCACTGCAATAAACTAGAGGGAAATTTTTCCCCTCTTTGAGAAAACTCGGGAAAAATTGTTGTTTCTAAGTCCCAGAGAGGAGAATGACTCTCGAAATGGATGAACAAAGGTTCAAAATGAATGAACGATGCTTAGAACAAGGAGAGCAATAACCCAAAGTGGAAGAACGGTTATCAGAATGGGTGGATGGGGGCTTAGAATGGATGAACATATACTTGGAACGGTTAAACAAAGGTTTAGAATGACCAAATGAAGGTTTGAAATGACTAAATGAAGGTTTGAAATGACTAAACGAAGGTTCAAAATGGCTAAACGAAGGTTCAAAGTGGCTAAATGAAGGTTCAGATTTGTCAAACAAAGGTTTGGAATGGCTAAACAGAGGTTTGGAATGATTAAATAGAGGTTTGGAGGCTTGACGAAACTAAACGGAGCAAGTTCACCCTTCTGCAGTGGGCTGCAAGGGTGTGACTGCCTTTCTGCAATAAACATGAGGGCATGACCGCCTTTCTTTAGTAAATAGGAGGGCGTGATCACCTTTCTGCGATAAACGAGGTTTGGTTTAGATGGAAATGACTATGGCAAGGACTCAAAATGATGATAATAAGGCCAATTTTTCAAAAAGTTCACAAGTTTCTCACAAGAAGACACTTTAAACAAGCACAATCCTATGATTAGTGTTAAGGGTATGGTCAACAAAGGTCTTAATCTAGGATGCACAAGGCTTTTAAGGAGTCCTCGACATACTCTCGGTACATGAGGCACAACCGTGAACACCAACCCATCACAACTGTGAGTCGGGAACCCCAACAAGATACTGAAGGGCTCATACCAACTCTTCACGTCTATCTAGGTATCACCCTAGCTTTGACGCTCTGCTAATTACGACGTGACTGGATTGAGGTACAACTTTCGATCTTCCCCCTTTATATACCCCGTTGGTATGTGTGGTTGGAATTATCCCTTGGGGTGATGAAATCCCCAAGCAGGTCCCACTAAAAATAAGGCACTAATCGTTTCCAACTACTCCCCAGGCTCACACAAAGTGCAACAAGAAAGTGAAAACAAACCAATGCCCCCTTGGGTGACACAAAAACAAACACAACAAGCAATGAATAGTACTTCCTCTAATTAAACTATGTTATTAGATTAACGAAAACAACAAAGATAGCTTTTAAAATCTGAGCAAATGGATAGCCCTGTAAGCAAATGTTAGTTGTTTTATCCTTCGTTCTTCGTCAATTACACAAGAATATGTTGCAAAATGTTAGTAAAAACACAAATATCCTTGTAAAAAAAATGTTAGGGGGTTAGGATCTTAAACCAACAAACAACGGGAGCAAAAACAAAGCTAAAATGGTTGTTTTACCTTCCAAATTGTGTTTTTTTGGGGCGTATCGGCCCCACTGCAGTAAGCAGAAGGGCGCAATTGAATTTCTGCAGCAAACAAAAGGGTGTAGTTGAACTTCTGTAGCAGCAGAAGGGCATAGTTGAACTTCTACATCAACAAGAGGGCGTAGTTGAACTTCTGCAAACAGAAGGGCATAGTTGAACTTCTGCAGCAATAGAAGGGCGTAGTTGAACTTTTGTAGCAGCAGGAGGGCGCAGTTGAATTTTTGCAGCAACAGGAGGGTGCAGTTGAACTTCTATAGCAAACAAGAGGGCGCAGTTGAACTTCTATAGTGAAATGTTAGCAAGCAAACTTCATACTGGAGCGTAGTCACCCTTTTGCAGAAAAATGTCAAAAATCATATTTTTAAATCTAGGGGCGTAACTACCCAATTGCAGAAAAATGTTAGAAATTAGATTTTTATCTAGGGGCATGGCCGCCCAACTGTAGAAAAATGTCAGAAATCAAATTTTTATCTAGGGGCGTGGCTGGCCAACTGCAGAAAACTGTCAGAAATCAGATTTTTAAATAAGGGGCATAGCCACCCAACTGTAGAAAAGTGTCTAAAAACATATTTTTAAATCAGGGGCGTGGTTGCCCAAGTGCAAAAAAAGTCAGAAATCAGATTTTTAAATTAGGGGCGTGGCCACCCAACTGCAGAAAAGTGTTAGAAAACAGATTTTTAAATTAGGAGCGTGACCACCCAACTATAGAAAAAAGTCAAAAATTAGATTTTTATCCAAGGGTGTGGTTGCTCAACTGTAGAAAAATGTCATAAATCATATTTTTAAATAAGGGGCGTAGCCGCCCAATTGCAGAAAAGTGTCAAAAAACATATTTTTAACCAAGGGCGTAGTTGCCCAACTATAGAAAAGTGTCAGAAATCATATTTTTAAATCAGAGGCGTGGTCGCCCAACTACGTAAAAATGTCAGAAAACATATTTTTAACCAAGGGCGTGGCTACCCAACTATAGAAAAGTGTCAGAAATCATATTTTTAACTAGGGGTGTGGCCGCCCAACTGCAGAAAAGTGTGAAAAATCAAATTTTTAAATCAGGGGTGTGGCCGCCCAACTGTAGAAAAATGTCAGAAATCAAATTTTTAAATCAGGGGCGCAGTCGCCCAACCACAGAAAAGTGTCAGAAAACAAAATTCTAAATTAGGGGCATGGCCACCCAACTACAGAAAAGTGTCAGAAATCATATTTTTAAATTAGGGGCGTGGCCGCCCAACTGCAGAAAAGTGTCAAAAAATAGATTCAGCCCAGGGCGTAGTCACCAAACTACAAAAAAATGTCAAAAATCATATTTTTATCCAAGGGCGTGGCCACCAAACTACAGAAAAATGTCAAAAATCAAATTTTTAACCAGGGGCATAGCCACCCAATTGCAAAAAAGTGTCATAAATCATATTTTTAAATTAGGGGTGTGGCCACCCAACTACGTAAAAATGTCAAAAAATAGATTTTTAACCAGGGGCGTGGCCGCCCAACTGCAGAAAATGTCAAAAATTAGCTTTTTAAATCAGGGGCATGGCCTCCCAATTGCAGTAAAATGTTAGAAATCAGCTTTTAAAATCAGGGGTGTGGCCGTCCAACTACAGTAAAATGTCAGAAATCAGCTTTTTAAATCAGGGGCATGGCCGCCAACTGCAAAAAAGTCAGAAATCAACTTTTAAATTGGGGGCATGGTCGCCCAACTGTAGAAAATGTCAGAAATCAACATTTTAAATCAGGGGCGCGGCCGCCCAACTGCAGTAAAATGTCAGAAATCAACTTTTAAAATCAAGCGCATAGCTGCCCAACTGCAATAAAATGTTAGAAAAGAGCTTTTAAATCAGGGGTGTGGCCACCCAACTGCAGAAAATGTTAGAAAAGAGCTTTTTAAATCAAGGGCGTGGCTGCCCAACTGCAATAAAATGTTAGAAAAGAGCTTTTAAATCAGGGGCGTGGCCACCCAACTGTGGAAAATGTCAGAAAAGAGCTTTTTAAATCAGGGGTGTGACCACCCAACTGTAGAAAATGTCAGATTAGAGCTTTTTAAATCAAGGGCGTGGCCACCCAACTGCAGTAAAATGTTAGAAAAGAGCTTTTAAATCAGGGGCATGGTCGTCCAACTGCAAAAAATGTCAGAAAAGAGTTTTTTAAATCAAGGGCGTGGCTACCCAACTGTAGAAAATGTTAGAAAAGAGATTTTTAAATTAAGGGCGTGGCCTCCCAACTACAGTAAAATATTAGAAAAGAGCTTTTAAATTAGGGGCATGGCCGCCCAACTGCAGAAAAATGCTAGAAAACAACTTTTAAATTAGGGGCGTAGTCGTCCAACTGCAGTAAAATAGAGGGTGTAGTCATCTTTTTGCAGTGAACCAGAGGGTGTAATCGCCTTTCTGCAGTGAACCAGAAGGGGTAGTCACTCCTCTGTAGTGAACCAGAGGGTGTAGCCACCCCTCTGTGACCTATACCTGCAAACAATCTCAACAACAACGAATGTAAAGTAATACAACTTATTTGTGGGTCACACCGGGCATGCCAAAAATGTGTATCCTTGAGTTTTACCTATTCTAATGATGCAAAACAACTAAAATGCAATGTGAAAACACAAAGAACACCTCAAAGATTAGCCTAAGGAATTGTTAACACAAAAAGATAATATGAAAGAATATTGCAAATGATTATACCTTCTCTTTGTAGTTGAAATTCCTTGGTTGGCCTTTGATTTTGAGTACTTGTGTGCTCCTTGGATGGCTATTGATATGACTAAATGCAAGATTGACTATATGATGGGATGCAAATGCAAATGGATAAAATGGATTGGCTAAGTAAGAGGAAATGCTTGTGATTTGAGTGTCCAAAATGACAGCATGTAGGTGCAAAATGACTAAGTATTTTCAAATGGAAAAATGACAAGAGTTTGGTATCAAATGCATGAGGTCCCTAAATGAGAAAAAATGTGGGGTATTTATAGAGGAATTTGAATTCTCTAGAGAATTCAATGGTTGAGATTTATTCAACAAGGCCAAGATGAAGGGCTATGGTGAGTTGAGAACTCACAAGCCCTCACATCTTGACATGTGGAATGTGAAGTGGCTTAGGGTGTGATGATGTGTAAGTGAGGTGGAAGAAGGACATGTACCTTGGAAGTACATTGGGATATGAGAAGATTCCTTGGAGGAATAAATGTGAATTAAAAATTCACATGTTTGGGAGAATCTAGTGGATAAGAGAGGGTCTCCAAAAAGGTGGGAATTTGTCACATGTGACTTGATGTGACAAGTCAAAGATTCTAGAAGATGCATGGGAAAAGGGGATTCTAGGAGGAATAAAATGTGAATTAAAAATTCACATAGGGAAGAGGGGAATCTAGGGTGAATAAAAAAGAATTAAAAATTCCTTGGGGGATGGGAAGAGTTGACCAAAGTATTGATTAGGCTTAATTAATCAATAATGAGAGGATAATTAGGGGTTAATGAGAATTAAAAGTCAACTTGCAAAAGTTGGAGGATGTGACACATCCTAATCAAGGATTGGGCATGTGCACATCCCTAATGAAGAGATTAGGAGATGGATTAGAATTAGATGAAAATGACATGTGAGGAATTAAATAAATGTCATATTTATTTAATTCATTTGATGAAAAGGGGATTAAGGAGGGTAAGGTATTTAATTATTAATTAAATACCTTAGGGATTTGGTAGAATTAAGGATATTAATTAAATACTAGTAATATTACTTAATTAACTTGAATAAGAGGATGTTTAGATGAAAAGTGATAAATTTGGATAAATTAAGTGTCCAACTTTGGATGTCTACAAATACCATGAGAAGAAGTTTGACCCTCTTCATGTTTGGATGATTTTTCTTGTTTAACTTGGAGTTTGGCTTTGGAGGAAGAGGGAGACTAGGGTTTCCTGATTTCTATCGTGGCTGAGCCTGGAGGGCGCTCGGTTTTCGTTTTGGAGTTGTTTGAGGATGTGAAATACCACCTTAAGGTTGCTGATTCAAATTTGGAGTGAAAATTCGTGAAACAAGGAGCTATTGGCAAAGGGTTTTGCGTCAATTTCTAAGGGTTTGTGACAACCATAGCCTCCATTCTTCTTGTGCTCAGAAGTTGAGAGTTTTGGGGGAATTTTTTTTGTTGTAATCAGCTGCTACAACCAGTCATCCCTCTTGAAGGGTTCAAACAACAAAAAGAAAAAGAAACACCTCTTTCTTGAGGCTACAAACTAGCCAAAAAGGGGCGCCCTAGCTATAGAAGGCTTGCCATTCCGGATTTAGATTGGAGAAATCTGGTTTCCAAGAAGGGAGAGCATTTCATTGGGGTTTGTCATTGTAGCAAATCACTATTCATAGTGTTGTTTGGCTGCAAGTAAAATGGGTATGTTATGTATTGAGTTTAAATCTGATGTTACGTATCTTGTATATCTCCAATCATGTAATGAAACAAAAATTATTTAGCTCCTAGATTGAGTAGTTTCCATCAAATTGTATAGTCAATTGTTTGTCATTCAAGTTTCATCATATGTGTGTGTGTGTGTGTGTGTGTGTGGAATCTATCTTGCAAACCAACTACAAACTAAAAACAAGAACACATCACAAGAAACAAAAAAATGAGACCTACAGAACCCAATAAAAACAAATCAGCATAGTGGAGGAACACTACAATGTCTAAGATTGGAAAGCCATAAAACAATATAAAATAAAAATTATCCCTTTTTTTGGGTGAACATGAACAATATGGTGCTAGTTTTTAGACTATATGGAAACAATTATTGTAGCACAAGGCTTACCAAATGTCATGAGTGTATGGAAACATAACTTGACTAGTGTGTGAATGATCTTGATTAGGACTAAAGATAATTTTAATACATAGAACATCATCCTGATTGGGATTAAAAATCTAATTTTAACTTGAGGTCGATTAAGGACACCTAGAGTTAGATTGAGAAGTGGCATATGGTGAATTAAATCTTGAATTATCATTGGGTATTTGATTTTATGTTGTTAGTTGTCCAAAGGAAGGGGGAGGACCAAATCCATAGGTATAAGTTTGAGGTTGATTAAAAAGACACACATAATTAGATTGAAAAGTGACATGTGTTGAATTAAAGCTTGATTTGTCATTGGTATTTGGGTGAGTGCAAGATCATGGGGGTCCAAAAAGTGGTGATATGACAAAAAAGACATTTTTATCCGAATTTGATGAAACAAAAAGGGTTTATTGAGAAAACTGTCAGCTTTCCACCAATATAAGATATGCTTTATTTTAAATTTAATAGATAATTATTAATGGTTTTCTACATGCATTATAACTAAATTCCTAATTGATGGGATGATTGAAAAACATCTATAATTTTCAAAAGATTTCACATTTTTTGAATCCAAAAGATGCAACACATTCTATGCTTCCCATACTATAGGATTAAAAAAATGAATTTCATAAATTTTGACCAAGTTATGGTGGTCAAAAAAATGAGTTTTTAATATTTTAAAAAAATTCTAATAAAAAAATCATAACTAATAATTTACTTGCAAAAAAATTACAAAAAAAAGGGGCAAATTTGGGCATGTTCCTCAAATTATATTGAAAGTTTTAAAAAAATAAATTATTTTTTTCTTGTACTTAGGTTGGTTCGACATACACCTGTTATTTATTTTTTCTTGAAAATTTAGTACCTACTACATTGAAATTTTAAATTTTCACCAAATAGATGCATTTCTTTCCAAAAAAAGACTAGTATCTTAGAAACTACATTCAATTTCCTACAAATTATGTTATTACATATTTTTCAAATTATGTTAATAACTGATGAGGGCACAACCCAAAACTTAGAAAATAACCCACAAACAAGAGAATAATTTTATTATTCAGAAAATGGAGCTTCTTACATGCAAAGGATCTCAAATCTCCAAGTTCTACAACACATGCAAGTTACAGAAAGCTATAGAATCACCCTTTCGCAATATGCGAGCTTGTCCCCAAAAAGTTACCCAAAAATTAGAAACCCACCCATAAATAGAACTCCTCTTTAGTTTTGGAGCCAAAACTACATTCAAATTTGAGTTTAGGCAGTTTGGCGCCAAAAAATTACAACTTGAAGTTCAAATTTCAAAAGAACATTTCCAATTGTATCTTTTAGAAAGTGCGCCAACTTCCCGAGGCCATAACTTTTGATCTGGGACTCTGATTCGCTAACCGTTTGAACCGTTGGAAAGGTCTCAAAGTCAATAACACGCTTGAAATCCGCTATGCCAATTTTAGCAAATTTTGGGGCCATTCCAGGAACTCTAAGTGCCTCAAACCTAACTCAGAAGATTTTTAGGTGCAAATCTGGGAAACTAAAACTGCAATATCTTTCAACCCAGGAATAGAAAATAAAAACTGTAAATTGGGAATTTCATTATGACGAAAAGGGTATCCAAAAATGTAAAACATCTAAAAACTGAGAAACTTGAAATTTAACTATTTTTGGGTGATGCAAGATTGCCCTTACACCACTGGATGCTCCTACATCAGACACCCAGGGTAATTTGAGAAGTGACTCTATCACATCTCAGATGGTTGAGGAAAACCCAACCGGACAATCAAGGTTCAGATAGCGAGGATGAA
>VDFB02224514.1:0-20669 GCA_007258455.2 Sequoia sempervirens
AATTTATGGTGATGATTTTCAAAGACAATCATCTTAAATTCATAATAGTTATCAGCTAGTTGTTATATTCATACGATCATGACGATTTGATTTTTACTCTATTTTTATTAAGAAAACACTTCTCCAATGCTTTGTAGACTCAATTGATACATTTTGTAGCTATATTTTGCATAAAATTTGTGATTTCTAAATTAATTTAAATAATTTTGAAGTTGCCGAGTCAGAAATTTTTGGTATGCCAAGTTTGAGTCCAACCTAAGTTTGCAAATCATGTTATAGATAGAATGAAGACAAGATTGCAAAAGGCTACCTTACACCATTAAGGAACTATAATTTGTTGAGGATTTCTACAAGGATTCAAATAAGTTTTAGAACCAACCAGTAACTGTCAAATATGGTACTTCAACTACTCAACATTACATATAATCACTGGGGGGGAGGGGTGCGAGGGGTGAATCAGCATTTTAAACTTTTAAAGCTTAAACACATCAGAATCATAAATTGAAACAATAAGAGCAACCATCAACATAAAGAACACCAATTTTCACCTGGAAAACCCTTTCGAGTAAAAAACCACACCAAATCAAAAGCTTTTATTAACAAGTGGGCACCAATCCAAATTACATAAGTGAGCACCAACTCACTGGAAGCGCCAACTTCCATGAAGCACCAACTTCAAACAGCTGAAGCACCAACTCCAACGTGAGCACCAACTCACTAAAGATTAACACAACTCTACAATTCTGATATCTTGACACAAAATGCACTCTTCCTCACACATATTCACTCCAATCGGAAACTATCATAATCTAAACATACTGAAGATATTGAAGATACTGAGGATATTGAGGAAGAATTTCCTTTAAGTTATCACTCTTTAACTAAAGAAGAAAAAGAGTATGTCGACGCTAACGTAAAACTAATAAAGAGTACACTTAATCTAGGAAAGGAAGAATTTATAGAAACAGAAGAACAATCTTATGAAGATTATAACACTTCCTATCAAAAAGAAACAGGTTTATCCGACGCTATTCAAACAGGCATAGGTGAAATAAATGGTATGCCTGTCGCACTCGGAGTTATGGATTTTCAATTCATGGGAGGCAGTATGGGCTCGGTAGTGGGTGAAAAAATAACCCGTTTAATAGAGTATGCTACTGATAATCTTCTTCCATTAATTCTCGTATGTGCTTCTGGCGGAGCGCGCATGCAAGAAGGAAGTTTTAGCTTAATGCAAATGAATAAAATAGCTGCTGTGTTGCATACATATCAAAAAGAGGATAATTTACTATATATTTCAGTTCTTACATCTGATCTTTTTATCTATGAAAAATAAATCATAGATAAATGATAATAAGGAGATTATCAATATTCAATCTTATCCATTAGGTTTATTATAAATGTAAATGGAAGAAAATGTTTCTCGAAGATTAATTGAAGTTACTAAATCATGATCCGGCCAAAATGAAAAATTCGTTTTCAATTAATACCTTTAAATCATTTTTATGAAAGAATTCCATTTGCTTCTCTTCTATGGAAGTTCCATTTTTCCAGAATGTATCTTGATTTTCAGCCTATTTCTTCTTCTAGTTATCGATTTCATTTCTGATCAGAAAAAGACAACTTGGTTCTATTTCATCTCTTTAACAAGTTTAGTGCTAAGCATAGCGGTTCTGTTATTTCAATGGAGAGAAGAACCTACGATCAGTTTTTTTGGTAATTTCCAAACAAACAATTTTAATAAAATATTTCGGTTTCTCATTTTATTATGTTCCACTTTATGTATTCCTCTATCCGTGGAATACATTCAATGTACAGAAATGGCTGTAACAGAGTTTTTGTTATTCATATTAACAGCTACTCTAGGAGGAATGTTTTTATGTGGTGCTAATGACTTAGCAACTATCTTCGTAGCTTTAGAATGTTTAAGTCTATGTTCTTACCTATTATCTGGATATACCAAGAGAGATGTACGGTCTAATGAGGCTATTATGAAATATTTACTTATGGGTGGAACAAGTTCTTCCATTCTTGTTTATGGTCTCCCATTAGCCACTCGGGCATCGACCCAGAAAAAAAATGGGAAGTAATTATAATACCTAATTAGGTATTATAATTACTTTCCTAGCCTAGTACCCCTAGGGGAAATCGAATCCCCGTTGCCTCCTTGAAAGAGAGATGTCCTGGGCCACTAGACGATAGGGGCCTACTTATTATCATAATATTCAAATCCCTAGGAATTTGTCAATAAAAAGAATCTTTCTTCATATTCATTATTTCATATTCTTCTTGTGTTGTCAGGATCGACAATATAACTATATTGAATAGAGTTATATATTCTATTTTAGTATATAGTATATATATATATATATTCTATTTTAGTATATAGTATATATATATATTCTATTTTATATTTAGACCCTATAATATATTATATTATACATATCTATCGAATATGTAGTAGACTTATTCATTGGTCATTTCATGACCAAAAGAAAGCCCTTTTAACTCAGGGGTAGAGTAACACCATGGTAAGGCGTAAGTCATCGGTTCAAGCCCGATAAAGGGCTCTTGCAATGATTCCTACAAAGTCCAGTGTTCATTTTGAATAGTTGATTAAGGCAAAAAACCTGCAATAAACAATAAAAATACCTGTCATGATGAGTTTTTTGTTATAACGGAATAGAAGATGTAATATGATTGAGGACAACTAAGATAGAATTCTATTAAATAGAGCTTTTTAGACCTATCAACCAAAGAAATAAAGATAAAACTTTTCTATCTACAAAGTGAACCAATAATAATAGCGAACAATAGTTTTTTGTCAGCCAAATTGCTGACACTGAATAATATTCAGTATTCATGAATATCATGAAGAAACTCTTTTGTCAATATTATTTTGGCGGCATTCCAATATTGGAGGCAAAAATACAAGGCTCTTCAGCTATTTACTTTTTGTTTTGGAGTTACCATAAAATACATAATAATTCCCCTCCTATTTTTTTTTGTCGGGCTTCTCGATCAGTCATTATTCCTTGCGAAGTAGAAAGGATTGCAATTCCCATTCCACCTAAAACTTTAGGAATCTCTCGAGCATTAGAATAGATTCTCAGACCAGGTTTGCTAATGCGCTTTGAAGCGGTTATATATCTCTTTTGCGTCCTTCCCCTAGATTTTGAAGTTAAAACAAAAAAAGATTTTTTACCTTCTCGATGTTCCCTAACATGTTCTATAAAACCTTCTCGTAGAAGAATCCTTGTGATGTTCTCGGTAATAGTAGTAGCTGCCACTCGAACTGTTTTTTTTTTTACCATGTCAGCATTTCTTATATAAGTCATTAGATTAGCAATAGTATCGTTACCCATGACGAACTAATTCTTAGGAATTTACAAGCTCAATATAAAGACATGTTTATCTTTTTTTAGGAATATGCCTGACATTACTTCTACATAGTGTATAATTATAATACTTCAGGAGACAATGAAATTATTTTGGTGAAATTCAATTCTCTTAATTCCTCAGTAACTGAACCAAAAACTCGAGTTCCTCTTGGATTTCCTTTCTGATCAATGACAACTGCTGCATTGTCATCAGATCGTATTATCATTCCATCGCTACGTTTAAGTTCTTTACACGTACGTATAACTACGGCTCTAACTACTTCTGATTCTTGCAGAGTCATATTACATCGCCACAACATAGACTTCATATTGACACCTACATGTACCTCTAGTATTTTGCAAGAAGATTTGCAGAACTTTGTGAATAGAGCATCCATAATTTCTGATTCCGACGTCATTTTTGCAGATGTTGATCATTATCAAGTAAATGAAATTCAGGCAGCGGATAGAACTTTAGAACAGGTTGTTCGATATTATTTAGATAGATGTCATAGACAAGAAAAATGGGATCAATTTCTAACCGATGCGCCTTCTGTCAATATAATTGGAATTTTTACATTGGGTTTTCATAATCAACACGATTGTCGTGAGTTAAGACGTTTATTACGAGATCTGGACATCGAAATTAATCAAATAATTCCTGAAGGAGGATCTGTAGAAGATCTTCAAAATTTACCAAAAGCTTGGTTCAATTTAATTCCTTATCGTGAAGTGGGTTTAATGACAGCGATGTATTTAAATAAAGAATATGGGATGTCTTACATATCTACAGCCCCCATGGGAGCTGTAGATATGGCGGAGTGGATCCGCCAGATTCAAAAAAATGTGAATACCTTGGCTCTTAGTTTATCGGGTAAAAGAGTGGATTATGAACCTTATATCGACGGACAAACTCGATTTGTTTCCCAAGCTGCTTGGTTTTCAAGATCTATTGATTGTCAGAATTTAACGGGCAAAGAAACAGTCGTTTTTGGTGATACAACTCATGCTGCTTCAATAACTAAAATACTTGTTCGAGAGATGGGGATTCGTGTGAGTTGTGCAGGTACTTATTGTAAACACGATGCGGAATGGTTCAAAGAGCAAATCCAAGGTTTCTGCGATGAAATACTTATCACAGATGATCATGCTGAGGTAGGAGATATGATCGCTCACATGGAACCATCTGCAATATTTGGTACTCAAATGGAACGTCATATTGGTAAACGTCTTGATATTCCTTGTGGAGTTATTTCTGCACCAGTTCATATACAAAATTTTCCCTTGGGATACCGACCCTTTCTAGGTTACGAAGGTACTAATCAAATAGCTGATCTAATTTATAACTCATTTGCTCTAGGTATGGAGGACCATCTTCTAGATATTTTTGGTGGTCATGATACTAAAGAAATAATATCCAAATCATTGTCTACGGATATAGACCTAGTTTGGAATCCTGAAAGTCAACTAGAATTAAGTAAAATTCCTCGTTTTGCCAGAGAAAAGGTAGAAAGAAATACTGATAAATTTGCACGACAAAAGGGGATTGAAACCATTACTGTCGAAGTAATGTACGCAGCTAAAGAAGCGTTGAATACCTAGCTAACTAGAACAAATAATTCTAAAAATGTATTGTAGAAATTGAGTTAATGACTATTCATAATTACATATCCATTTTGGATCAGATAAAGAGATCTATCTTATGATAAAAATTCGTCTAAAACGATGTGGTAGAAAGCAACGTGCGACTTGAACGACATGATTAGTTCTGTGGATTATGACATCCGCCATTTTGACTCGAAGATGCTCTTAGCTCAACATTTATCTCCTTAAAAAGATATGTTTAATAATGGAGCTTGACCAATCAATTTATTTTTCAATTAGGGGCAGAATCCAGGGTTAATGTAAATTAAATCAACGAGCTATAACCATTTTGTAAAAATAAATTGAGCTTAAAAAAAAAAAAAAGAATAGCGAACTAGAATAACTCGGAAAGATTTCGAGAAAACTTGATCCAATTCTATAAGGATCAAACATTCCTATTGCTCAACGTGGAAAATAGCGAAATGTATGTTGCTATCATTCCGTAAGGACGGGAACCACCAGAGTACAGCTCGGACCTAATGATTCAGAAAAATAGATCTCAGAACAAGAAAATTCTATTTTCGATCAAACGATTTGATCCATATAATGGATTGAGATATTATTTCACATAAAATGGAGAGAGAAAATAGATGAAAGACGGCTCAAAAAGTGGAAATGTTCTACAGCTGTCTAATCAAGTTTTCATAATGAAGAAAGGGAATACTCGAAAAACAAAAATGTCCTACTTCAAAAGAATTGAACGAGAAGCCGTATGAGGTGAAATTCTCATGTACGGTTTTGTATAGTGGCAGTAAAGGTAACTTATCTGTCAACTTTTCCACTATCACCCCTAAAAAACCAAACTCTGCCTTACGCAAAGTCGCCAGAGTACGATTAACCTCTAAATATGAAATCACTGCTTATATACCTGGTATTGACCATAATTTACAAGAACATTCTGTAGTATTAGTAAGAGGTGGAAGAGTTAAAGATTTGCCCGGTGTTAAATATCACATAATTCGAGGAGTCTTAGATGCTGTCTCAGTAAAAAATCGTAAACAAGGGCGTTCTAGTGCGTTGTATATTCTTATCTAAGATTTGTATCATTTTATGATGATGCCATGTCAATTGCTAAAAACATGTAAAGTATATGGCTAACCCAATAACGAACGTTTTGTAAGGGGACTAGAGCAGGCTAAAAAAAACGATCGTATTAATTTGTAAGGATATTATATGTCTAAGGTTTAATATTGAATTCATTTCATAAGTTTTCCCTTACTTAGTGTGTGTTAACATAAAATTTGAAATGTCTTGACCTTTTCGGAACAGGTTCAATTCAAATAGCATTGATTTAAAACACCTTCTCCTTTTTTTTTACACTCTTTTTAAAACCTAAGGACTTAATCGTATAGATATAGAAAATACAAGATTTCTAATCATAGCAAAAGAAAGGAAACGGATACTCAATTGAGAATGAGTAAACATAATTTCATGCATAAGAATTATATCTATCACAAATTATCGTTCGTAATAGTCTATTACTAAGTATGAGATGAATAAATTTCACAATGATTCTGATTAGATAACCTTACATTATCTCTATCGGTCTTTAGAACGAAAAAAGCTTTTGCTACAGCCAAGCATAGTAAAAAAGAACTGTACGCTATAAATAAATGGATTCACTTTTTCCATATGCCTTTTTCATTTTAAGGAAAATAATTGAAGTCAACCCTGCTTGCTATCCTTTCTTTCTTGTAAAACAAAATAGGAATAGTAACATAGTGACTATTTGATCAAGAGAATATTCCACTATTCATCGATTCCTTTTTATTCATAAGAGGAATAACACTTCGGTCGTTCACATTCAAAGTGCTATAGAAGTCATTAAGTTCATAGCATAACTTATATTCGCTATACTATTGTAAATACACGATATAAATAATATTAAAACAAAATAGAGAAAGAAACAGTATAATATTTTGGATAAGTTGCATTTATAATGAATGATACTCCTTGATCTTCTTCTTAAAACGACATGAATGTATTCTAGCGATAAAGTCACCTGTGGAAGCGAGAGCCATTACAATTATTTGCTCAAATGAAATTAACTTCCCCATGATCCGTATATCCAATTGTTGCAATAGAGAGACAGGATTCCTTGCGGAAGCTATTATGAAATTGAAATATGCAAAATTCTTTCATTTCTGTTCAGTGAAAAGAAAGCAAAAAAAGAAAATGAATTAAGTTGATCAAACAGAGCTGGAGTAACTGGCAGTAGCAGAATCGTTCTATCCTACTCCCTTTTCATATTAAGCAAAATTATATTGCTATGTTAGAAGAAGGCTAGCTATACTTAGTATACTTCAAATATACCCTTGGTATCATATTGACAATCAAACAAGGATTGTAGAAGATATCAGTAGTTTTCCATTTCCTGATCTCTTTCTTTCATGGGATCAATTTACCCTTGATTTTACAATAATATAGGGAGCTTAGCATGTCCGGGAATACGGGAGAACGCGCTTTTGCTGACATTATTACTAGTATTCGATACTGGGTTATCCATAGCATTACTATACCTTCTCTATTCATTGCAGGTTGGTTATTTGTCAGTACAGGTTTAGCTTATGATGTATTCGGGAGCCCTCGACCAAATGAGTATTTCACAGAAAGCCGACAAGAGGTTCCATTAGTAACCCGGAACTAGAGAGCAATTTTCTCTATTTCATTCTATTTATATCTCGTAAAGAAAAGGGTATAACTAGGCCTATTAGATAGTTTCCAATTCATCTGAAAGCTCAAAAAAAAATGATTACGATTAATAGAAAGATTGAGATAAAGTAGCTTCTACCTTAGCATTATGTAAAAATAGAACTAGATCGGGATAAAGACCAATACCTATGATTGGTAGAAAGAGACAGATCAAAATAAAAAGTTCGCGTGGTCCCGAATCCTTAAAATAAGGTTTCGGGACATTCGAATTATATCCATAGAACATTCGACGTAACATAGATAACAAATAAATGGGAGTTAATATCATTCCAATTGCCGCTATTGCAGTAATAATGATCCGAAAGGTCGAAGAATATTTATGATTAGTAATTATTCCCAAAAATATCATAAATTCTGCTACAAAACCACTCATTAAGAAATAAAGAACACAATAAAAAAGCACTAATATTCAAGTATTCGGATAAATCTCATACCTCGCTCTATATTTCTTTTTTCCCTTTTAGAAGTAATTGTTGAGATCATGCACTTTTCTATCTAGAATTAACTCTTTCATAACAAAATAAGAAAAAAAAGATGATTTACCATAATAACCACTGAGTAAGGATTCCTCGGAAAGTTAAGGATTAATGATTCTTTCTATCAATTGAATTGATTCAATCTTATACATACACGAGGAAGGTAATAAAAAAGAGAGAATCAAACGATTATGCTAATCTTTTTTATCACTTAGGAGCCGTGCGAGAAGAAAGTCTCATGCACGGTTCTGAATGAGAGAAAAGAGGGAGAATTCCTCTTTTCGACTCTAACTCCCCCACTCCAGTCGTTGCTTTTATTTCTGTTATTTCAAAAGTAGCTGCTTCAGCTTTAGCCACTAGAATTTTTGATTTTATTTTTTATTTCTCATTGAACGAATGGCATCTTCTTTTGGAAATATTAGCTATTCTTAGCATGATATTAGGGAATTTAATTGCTATTACTCAAACAAGCATAAAATGTATGCTTGCATATTCATCGATAGGTCAAATTGGATATATCCTTATTGGAATAATTGATAGAGACTCAAATAATGGATATGCGAGTATGATAACTTATATGCTGCTCTATATTTTTATGAATTTAGGAACTTTTGCTTGTATTGTATTATTCAGTCTACGTACAGGAACAGACAACATTCGGGATTATGCAGGATTATATATGAAAGACCCTTTTTCAGCTTTGTCTTTATCTTTATGTCTGCTATCTCTAGGAGGTATTCCTCCACTAGCAGGTTTTTTTGGAACATCGAGATATAATTTAAACTATGGAAGCCTAAGAAAATACATGCCCAGTTGAGGTGTGATACAATTGCATCACGATGTCTCAGAACACGGTCTAAAAGATTGTTGTATTGAGTAGTCGGATCATAGTCCCTTACCATAAAAATAGCTGCATGTGCAGCAGCGCCAACTATGAGAAATCCACCAATCCACATATGGTGCGTGAACAGAGACAGTTGGGTACCATAGTCAGTAGCTAGATATGGATAGGGAGGCATAGAATACATATGGTGAGCTACGACAATAGTCAAAGACCCTAACATAGCTAGGTTCAGAGCTAATTGAGCATGCCATGAAGTAGTTAAGATTTCGTAAAGACCTCTATGCCCTTCTCCTGTAAATGGACCTTTATGAGCTTCCAAAATTTCTTTGAGGTTATGACCAATACTCCAATTGGTCCTATACATATGACCAGCGATTAGAAAAAGAATTGCAATAGCCAAATGGTGGTGTGCAGTATCGGTCAGCCACAGACCCCCCGTTACTGGGTTGAGTCCTCCACGAAAAGTCAAAAATTCTGAATATTCCGACCAATTCAGGGTGAAAAATGGGGTCAATCCCTTAGCAAAACTGGGATAAAGTTGAGCTAAAAGCTCACGATTTAAAATAAATTCATGAGGAAGTGGTATCTCTTTAGGGTCCACTCCAGCATCTAAGAGTTCATTAATAGGTAAAGAAACGTGTATTTGGTGTCCTACCAAGATGGTAAATATATTCATCAATATATATTGTAGCGGAATCTAAATTTTTTACTTTCATATGTACAGTATCTCTTATAGATACGCGATACATCTGTTTTCTATAAAGATGATCCTAATCCGGAATAAGAACCGTAGAAAAAAATACCTATTAAACCAATAATGAGAATACCAGTTAAAGTACCTATCAACCAAAGAGGGATCCTTCCGGTGGTATCGGCCATTTCTATTACTTCCTTTCACATTTTCTTAAGTAGTCATGCTCAAGACATAAACAATAATACATAGAAGTATTCGATCTCACCAAATTCAATTAGGTAAGAAAAGAAAGTCTTCTCACTGTTCCTAATTGAAAAAGTAATTAGAGAATAGAACAGCAAGTACAAAAATAAGTAACAACCCCCAATAGAGGCTGGTACGATTCAATTCAACATTTTGTTCATTCGGGTTTGATTGTGTCATAAATAGCTCCGTGATTTAGTTTATATAAAGTTTATCGCTGTATGAATTGCATTGCTGATATTGATCCCAAGAAAAAAACCGTAGGTACAGCTAGCCCGTGAACGGCCAACCATCTAACTGTAAAAATCGGATAGGTTCTATCTATAGTCATTAATACCTCCTAAAAAGATCTAGATCTAGTAAATTCATCGAGTTGCTCTAATGAATCGAAACGGCCAGTTACTAATGGAACCTCTTGTCGGCTTTCTGTGAAATACTCATTTGGTCGAGGGCTCCCGAATACATCATAAGCTAAACCTGTACTGACAAATAACCAACCTGCAATGAATAGAGAAGGTATAGTAATGCTATGGATAACCCAGTATCGAATACTAGTAATAATGTCAGCAAAAGCGCGTTCTCCCGTATTCCCGGACATGCTAAGCTCCCTATATTATTGTAAAATCAAGGGTAAATTGATCCCATGAAAGAAAGAGATCAGGAAATGGAAAACTACTGATATCTTCTACAATCCTTGTTTGATTGTCAATATGATACCAAGGGTATATTTGAAGTATACTAAGTATAGCTAGCCTTCTTCTAACATAGCAATATAATTTTGCTTAATATGAAAAGGGAGTAGGATAGAACGATTCTGCTACTGCCAGTTACTCCAGCTCTGTTTGATCAACTTAATTCATTTTCTTTTTTTGCTTTCTTTTCACTGAACAGAAATGAAAGAATTTTGCATATTTCAATTTCATAATAGCTTCCGCAAGGAATCCTGTCTCTCTATTGCAACAATTGGATATACGGATCATGGGGAAGTTAATTTCATTTGAGCAAATAATTGTAATGGCTCTCGCTTCCACAGGTGACTTTATCGCTAGAATACATTCATGTCGTTTTAAGAAGAAGATCAAGGAGTATCATTCATTATAAATGCAACTTATCCAAAATATTATACTGTTTCTTTCTCTATTTTGTTTTAATATTATTTATATCGTGTATTTACAATAGTATAGCGAATATAAGTTATGCTATGAACTTAATGACTTCTATAGCACTTTGAATGTGAACGACCGAAGTGTTATTCCTCTTATGAATAAAAAGGAATCGATGAATAGTGGAATATTCTCTTGATCAAATAGTCACTATGTTACTATTCCTATTTTGTTTTACAAGAAAGAAAGGATAGCAAGCAGGGTTGACTTCAATTATTTTCCTTAAAATGAAAAAGGCATATGGAAAAAGTGAATCCATTTATTTATAGCGTACAGTTCTTTTTTACTATGCTTGGCTGTAGCAAAAGCTTTTTTCGTTCTAAAGACCGATAGAGATAATGTAAGGTTATCTAATCAGAATCATTGTGAAATTCATTCATCTCATACTTAGTAATAGACTATTACGAACGATAATTTATTTGTGAAATTACAATTGGTATTCATTTTATTTATGGCTTGTTCAATCAATTGGGGGGGATTGAATTTTCACTTTTTTTTTAGAAAATATAAAAAATATCTTTTTATCGTCTATTCCCTCCATGTTTTTTCACAACATTAACAATTGTTAGATATTCAATTATAAATTGGTATCTATTTATTGAAATGATTTTTTCTTTCTGTTCCTAGAGAAAAATTGAGGTAATTGCCTGACAAAAATACGTATCAATCATTGTTTTTTTTTTTCATTGATTCCTTCCATGCTTACTATAATTAGTTATTTTGGTTTTTTATTAGCTTTGCTTATTTTCACCTCAGTCCTATTCATTGGGTTAAGCAGTATACGACTTATTTGAAATAAAATAAAACCCTAAATAGGAATTGAGATTCCGAGTCAATTTGAGGTACTATATAGATTAGCTATGAATCCTTACCTATTCTTTTTTAATAAATAAAAATATGATTGAAGTTTTGTTATCCGGAATTGTGTTAGGTCTAATTCCTATAGATAATGATATAATTATCTATAGGAATTAGACCTATATAGATAATATAGAAAAAAAAAATCGTAAGAATGTTTGGAAGAAAAAAGCATATCGGGCTGCAACAAAAGCACTTTCTTATGTGAAGAGTGAGTATATTTACTCTGAGCTTGAGCTTTACGGTGATGGTGATTGGAAGATATTTCCTGTCAATTCACCGGACAGAAAAAAACCCTCGGGGTTTCCTTCCTCCATAGCAGAGGAGGAGAAGTACATAGCAGAAGAGAAGTATATGCCAGATATGACATGGCCCCCCGTAGATCTCTCCGTAGATCCCCCCGTAGACCCCCCCGTAGATCCCCCCGATGCGTAACATCAGCAAATAGAGTACACCTCTCTAAGACCCTAGAGAGGAGCAATCCGAATCTTTTTATCTCTTGGAAGTAGAAATACTTGGAAGGATGGTCGGACAGAAGGGACGCGGTTCTATAATTAGTTCCACTACAGCCCTTCTCTTTGACCTCTTTTAAAGATGGGGAATTTATAAATCATTCCGTCATCCCTTTTTTTTGCTTTCCCAATGGAAAAGGATCAAAGTGCATCATTCTTTTTAATAATCCCGGAAAAACTCCGACATTAAATCTTGCTGGTAGCTTTCTTCTATGAAAGTTGCATTTTATTTATCTATGCCGAAGAGAAATTCGATCGAAACGTAGGAATATATAGACCATGAACAAAAAGAAATGGATCTGTTCTACCGAGAAGGTCTACGGTTCGAGCCCGTATAGCCCTATACAATTAGGAAACTCTTCTATTCCTTCTCTCTCGTATTGTCCCTATGATCCGATGCTAAATTGCGATTAAAAAGCATTGCATTTTTTTTGTTAAATGCGGAACCGACGACTTACACAGAAGAGAATTTATTCAAAAATGAGTAAAGAGGAAATATGAATGAAAAGAAAAAATAAAAAAAAAAGATTTAGAATTATAAGAATGAAAATTCTTTCGATTGCGACCCAGAGTCTTATTCCCCAAGATCTCTGTGACACTAAACAATAGATCATAAATCATGGCGGAATGTGGGCACATATTCATTTTTTTTTTATCAAAGATTATTATCGAATATAATCATATATAATCGAACTCCATTGTCTTTTCAATTTGCTAGAAAGACATAGCATCAATTTGATACTATGTTTCTCATACGGAATCCATTGCATTGCTGGACATATGGACAACTGAGCAACCTTCAGTCTTCGATTCGAATTAGACTGCTAGAAAAGCATCACTGCATCGTTCGTATGCATTCTATGAACCATGCTATTCGTATAATAAACTGATGCATCAACACGCATTCAAATTATTTCTTTTTATTTCAAATGAAGGAATTTCTCTTATTTCCAATACTTACTATGTTTTGTTCACGTAATATTCAACATTTCGGTTGATAGGTCTGAAAGCCTGTCTTGTCTCGTCATCTAAACAAGTAGAGTAGTTTAGTTCAAAAAATTTTATATACCCAAAGGCTTATGCATATAAATATGCATGCCTTGAAGAGGACTCGCACCTCTTCGCTGTTCGAACGCGAAACTTCTTTCTGTCTACTCTTATTTAATAGCTCAGCACGTCTGCTCTCGAGATAGCGGGGATTTATTACTGTCGGAGGCAGGACATAGTTTATTTCCATTTTGCGTGGTACTGAGCACGATCATCAGAGAAGGCTGGTGGAGTACCCACGGTTTTTCTTAACCTGCGCGCGATTCTCTGTATCGCGTGTCTACCATTTCACCATCAAGGCATCATTATCCCTTATTCAAATAAAATTAATAATTGATATTATCCAGGTTTGTCAACCTTTTTTTTTTCATTTTTTTTCAAGTATTCGTATTAATTCGAGGTTCTCTAAGTTTGTCAACTCTATTTTTCATATTAATATTCAATATGTAATATCGAACAAATAGATAAAGTTTAACTTGCTAGCACATCTCACATTTACACATAATACAAGCTTCTCAATCATTGGAAAAACTATGATAATAAATTTTTCAATTCAACTAGTTATATTTTACAAATAATGATAATAATTGTCCTTGGAAGATTGTATAGAGCTCTTTGTACAGCTTGGCGAGAAATTTGTTGTTGAACCTGTTCAATTACTCTTTGTTGTTCAAAGTGAACGGTCTCATTCTTTGAATTTTCTAATTGTTTCAAATTAACAGAAGCAACATTGATAAGATAGTCTTTTTCTTGTTGTATTTGAGAGTATCCATTTACGCGAATTTCGCGCGCTCGCATTTCTATTTCCCGTAAGCGAGCTCGGGCTTGCTCAAGCTGATTAGCAGCTCCTTTACATAGTTCTTCAGAATTCTGAATAGTACTCAATATTTTCTGTTTACGATTATCTAATAGATTACTTAATGAAAGTAGATTATCTATTCATAAGTTAAACGAATTTAGAATCTCTTCCCAAACCGAACACGAACCTTTCGATTCATTCGGCTCTCCCGCTCGGCTCTTTTTTTTTTTACCAAGCCTACCCTTTTCGTTCATATTATGTCAAAATAAGATCAATCTATCAAAGACCGAAATCTACGAAGGGCTCTTTTGCCAAAAGGGATTTTTTATTATCAACAAAGTTGTTCTTCTTTTTTTCTTCTTTTTTTCTTCTTTTTTCTTTTCATTCGTATTTCCTCTTTACTTTTTCTTGAATAATTTCGCTTCTGTGCAGGTCGCCGGTTCCGCATTTAAACCAAAAAAATTGGATGGGAGATTAGGACTATTTTTCAGTCGATAGATTGAATAATTCCATTGATATGAATGTTATATATCGGATGAACCTCCAACTATGCCTTTGAACCCATCTCATATTAGCACAGCGGTGGAAAGAGTACCCAGTTGTGCTTGGACTTCAAGCAGTTTAGCTTTAACCATTCCAAAGATTTTCTCTTGTTGGTTGGGATTGGTAATAAAATTTTCCAATCAACTACGAAATGCTATAGTTCTTCCATATTTCTTTTTTCCCTTTTAGAAGTAATTCGTTGAGATCATGCACTTTTCTATCTACAAAGTGAACCAATAATAATAGCTATAACAAAGATCATAAGTCCAACAATGATAAAGGATTGCAATATATCGTAACAGAAAATCAACTCGTATCGATCAATTTAATTTGTCAAAATGGTAATAGAGATCTCCTTCCATATGAAGAATTTGTAGACCTATTCCTATTCAAATAGATACCAGGCCTGTCTCTCTAAAAATAGATCTAGATCTCTCTTTTCTCTTTATTTTAGAGAGATTTATTATAAGTATTACGATCAATCAAGAGCATAATTCATATTTAACTCACTATCCAAATGATCTGTCTAATACGATTAGACCAGATTGGGTCAAATCTGTCTCTTTTATAAAACAAACAGATAGAATCTGAATCTATTCATTATATCACCGATAATACAATTATTGATTTGCTTTATATTCATAATATATCATCATTGGCCATATATTAAAAAATCTTATTCAATTCAAAACTTTTTATATGATAACTAATGGAGTTCTTAGATCCAATGGCACATTCAGTCAAAATTTATGATACATGTATTGGTTGTACCCAGTGTGTACGAGCGTGCCCCACAGATGTATTAGAAATGATACCTTGGGAAGGATGTAAAGCTAAGCAAATTGCTTCTGCTCCAAGAACAGAAGACTGCGTAGGTTGTAAGAGGTGTGAATCGGCTTGTCCAACGGATTTCTTAAGTGTACGTGTTTATTTATGGCATGAAACAACTCGCAGTATGGGTCTAGCTTACTGATCCATAAAAAAAGAAAAATAGTTAGATCCATCCCATACATATTTTTCATTCTCCTTTTCTTCTTTCACTGATCAAAACCCATACTCGATCCAAAATTGAAAGCATGGGTTTTGATATCGAAAGTCTCTTTTCTCTTCATTATGAGTAATTTACCTTGGTTAACAATAATTGTTATTTTGCCCATATCTGCGGGGTTATTAATCCCATTATTTCCCCATAAAGGAAATAAAATGATTCGATGGTATACTCTAGGTATTTGCTTATTAGATCTACTTTTAATGACCTATATATTCCGTTATCATTATCATTTTGATAATTCATTAATCCAATTGGAAGAGGATTATAACTGGATAAATCTTATCCATTTTCAGGCACATATTTTCTTCTAGTTTTTGACACAAATTTTTTTGTATTTTTTGACACAACACAAATCTTCTTATAATTTTTGATAAATTTTTATATTTCAATTAGTAAAAAAAAAAAAATAGAATATATATATAATGATTCTAATATAATATATAGAATCATTTATAATATAAGAAATATATATATTTCTTATATTATAATAATTCTAAATTGGCTGCCAAAATTTCTTTTAGAATTCATATCTTGATATAGAATAGTAATACAAATTATCCCTGTTTTTGTTTATGCCTCGGATTGTAACAAATTACAAGAAGGCGTTTCCGTCTACGAATTAGGCGGCACTTTTCACAAATTTTGCGAACAGAAGCACGGATTTTCATATTTGTGGTCCTTTATTTAATGCTGAAATCTTGTTCTTTTTTATAGATTTAATGGGCCTCAATATTGATCGGTAGCAGATATAAAGTCATCGTCATCATTTCGTTTGACGGGATGTCTATATATTATACGTCCTTTGCTTAAATCGTAAACAATAACTAATTATAAATCTTAAATTCTATAAGATCAAATTAAAAGAATTAAATATCTTGGAGCAGTGCTATGCTTAGTGTGCGACTCGTTGAGATCAAGCTTTTGCCTTCTTTTCTAAAATGATAGAGAACTCGAAATAAAAACAAATTGGTCTCTGGTATATTTGTTTTATATTAATTACTAAGAGCCAATAAGCTAGTTATTTAAATATAGATAGTTCTATCAAATCAACGAAAGACTTTTTTAGACGAAAAGATAAACCTATATCTCTCGTAAAGCGAAAAAGAGTCTTTGGTAATGCAAGAAAAGAAAAAGGGGAGGAAGGAGAAAAAGAAAAAATGAAATCTTCTTTCTTACAGTATTGTATGGTTCATAAATAACCCCAAAAGAGCAGTGTGATAAAGCATAAGAATTATCCTGATTATTTATATTCAGTCAGTTTATAAGCGAAAAAAAAAGAGCTTCGGATCAATGGAAACTAAGAAAATTGATTCTTGTAAGAAATAAATATAAATAAGAGCTCCATTGCAGAGGGTAAACCTAAGCAGCCATTTGAAAGCTATGGAAACAATGGAACCTCGCGGATCGCATAAGATCTTAAAAGCTACCTCAACAAACTTGCCATTACAAAATATAAGTTCTGCACCTTTATGAAGAGGAAGACCATACAAAAGGATTATAACAAATTCAACTCTCACCAAACAAAACCAACCCGATTATGAATATGGCTATCTCAGGGCACAATTTAGAATTTTTTAACTTCTGCAATCATAAAATGTCCACAAACAGAGCACAACACACACATATGCAGCTCGACTCTACATATATATGCCCATAAATTCACTTGGCTCCACCACATACAGCTCACAAATATCCAAAAAATGTCAATTTCAAGAACACTCCTCACATCTCCTATTAAAATAATAAATGTAATAATAATCGTCATCCTTGCTTTATTAGTTAACTTAGTCATTTTTAGTAACTACTTTAGTTTTAGTTTGTTTTAGATTCTTTCCATTTTTTAGCTTTAGTTACGAATGTTTCTTTTTAGAAACATCATCTTGTAATTATCTTTATAAGGAGCCTTCTTCTCCAACTGTAAACAAGCAATCATGAATATCAATTTTATTTTCATGGTATCAGAGCTCCAGGTTCCAAAACCTGGTTAGAAAAAAAAATTTCTAAGTGTTTCATAAAAAAATTCAAGGGTCTGTAAAAGGAGAAAATTTCGAAAATTTTTAAAGTGAGATTTTATTTTGGTTTTTTTAGATCTTTCAAAGTTCCTTCTCCTCAAGGAAACCACGCATATTTTGGTGGATATCACCGGTGCCTTGAGATCGCTTGTTTTTCTATTTCTCTAAAATTGGCGCTTTCTAAACCAGTTCATGGTTTCAGGCTTGTCTAAAAAAGGTCTAAAAGGTCATGAAATTTGAGGCATCAGCTTTTTGCAATCCTGCGTTTCACGCCACTTCTCTACAACCCACAACAGGTTCTTCAACAGGTTCGCGGATCAGAGTCTTAGGCCCGCGGTTTTGAAATTTCCGATGGCTTGTGATAGCAACTTCTACCACGCTTTTTGAAAGTTGTCGACTCTTTCCATCCTCCGCACCAGACTCTATTATCACATTTTCACCTCGGTTTGGACACATTTTGTCTTCCTGGTCATGCGACTAAGGTTTTATGTTTCATTGATTTTTCCGGCCGAATTTTCAATTTGAGCGCATTCATCGCTACCTAGGTTTTTGCAATTTCGGCTAGGGTTTTGACCCTCTGTTTCAAGTCGGATTTTTATTCTGATCGCAAATTCTTTGTGGGTTTTTCGAATACTTTTTTGGGTTGCCTTCAAATTTTTCTAGATACCTCAAGATCCATGCCTAAAATTATGTGCTGACGAATTTGTTTTTTTGAGGTGTTTTTTCTAATATTTAATGGCAGCTTGACAAGATTTTGAGCCAGTTTTGACAAAAATTATGGGAAAAATAAAAATTTTGTATAGAGTTTTCGAAAAAAGTTCTTCAAAAATTTGCACAAAATGAAAATCTTTCAAAAAATTTAAGGGTTTTTCAACAAAAATCTCACAGTTTTTGAGCCTCTTTTCAAACGATTTTTGAAAATCGGGTGTTGTGCCAGCTAATTGTCCAGTATTATGCCAACTGATCACAGAGTTATCTCATTTTTCGTGCTTTGGAAAATGGGAGGGATGGCAACTTTGTCCAATGTTATGTTGGAAAGTTCGCTAAGGTTCAATGGAAAGAATTACAACACGTGGAAGCAAAGGATGCTTACCATCTTTGAGTACTGGTGTTTGGATGTGCTTATTCTAGGTACAGAAGTTCGTCCTACTATTGTTGGGAAGGATCAAGACAAGTATGATGGAGGTAATAGGGAGGCAATCATGCTTCTCAAATTATCTGTCACCGATGAGATGTTACCAGAAATACCTTCTGGTAAGTCTGTTGCAGAGATCTGGAAGCATCTAAAAGATCTTCATGAGACCTCAAACAAGGCAAGGGCTTTCTTTCTTAAGAATATGCTCTTTTCTATTATGATGGATGACCAAGTGTCTTTGCAGGAGCACTTGATGAAAATAAAGAATATTCGCGATCAACTAGAGGCCATCGATCGTACGATGGCAGAGGAGGATATGGTAGTGATTACTTTGAAAAGTTTGCCACATTCCTACGAGCACTTCATTGAAATGCTCAACATTACATCCACCAATGTTGACTTGAAGTTTGATGAACTGTGCAACAAGCTTTTGCATCAGGATAGGTGGAGGAAGCAGTTTGGGAGCAGCAGTGAGTCTCCTAGTGTTGAACAAGCATTTACTGCCAAAGACGTTGGCAAAGGCAAGTCCACTTAGCAGAAAGGGCAAGGCGATTCAAAGGAGAGCTCCAAGAAGAAGTCTATTACTTGCCATTACTGTGGAAAGATTGGTCATATACAGAGGTATTGCAGAAAGCAGTTGGCTAATGAGAAGTCCAAGCAAGAAGCATCTCAGCAAAGTGCTCACGTGGCAGAGCAAATTGAGCAGGAGTCTGCATCCTATGCATTTTGATGACCAGCACAATATGGGTAGACTTAGTTTTTTCATTTGTACGATGATCATTAAGGGAGGATATTAAAATAAATGTAATAATAATGGTCATCCTTGCTTTATTAGTTAACTCAGTCGTTTTTAGTAACTGCTTTAGTTTTAGTCTATTTTTTTATTCTTTCCATTTTTTAGCTTTAGTTACGACTGTTTCTTTTTAGAAACATCGTCTTGTAATTATCTTTATAAGGAGCCTTTGTCTCCAATTGTAAACAAGAAATCATGAATATCAATTTTATTTTCATCTCCTGCTTGCGATGTGTGCAAACACCAATGCAGCATGCCACCATCACACAAGATTGACCAAGAGAGAATAACTATCTTTTTATAATTTATGTGATCTCTTCATCTTAACACAATACATGACTTTCATCACTTGAACATTGTAAAAAGTCGGACTCTTCAAAAATTGGCATATTCTAAGACCTCTCTAATATCATAGCCCGACAGCAACATCTATATAGTGTTGCATATTAATAATTTTGAGCGCATCACCCACCAAGACTTCTGCAGTCGGCTCCAAGAGAAAAATAAAGATTATCTAAATGACCATGCTAGCACCATACACGACTTCACAAAAAAATGTCTGAACAAGAGGCAAGTTGAAGCACTATCTCATGAAACAATTCATCCGCTCTCATTACATGCTCGATTCTCTTACACAGTAATACTATGTATCGCGATTCTTCTTGCACACAACCTTATGTGACTCCTTCATCAGGGACTGTCTCATATGCATCAACACTCAACCCGCATAAATTCTCTCATGCGCATAGACTCAGATACTACA
>VDFB02224516.1:0-14766 GCA_007258455.2 Sequoia sempervirens
ATATATATATATCTAATTTATATATATATACACACTGGAATTTGTACATTTCAAAAACAGGGAAAGATATATACTGTACACTTTACAACTCACTATGCATGATTGAAATAAAAAGAAATGTTTTATAAAGTATATGTATGAACCAGAATATCACAACCCAGAAATTCGTTGAAAGGAAATTGCCCTTTAAACATATGTATTTTTTTTTTTTTAAATGAAACAACAGAAATACTGTTCATTTCCAGATTTCAAACAACATCCCTTTTCAATAGTCCAAAACACCACAAAAATTCCATTTTAACATATAACAATCCCAATCCCCAAATAAATTTCCATTGATTAAACAATAATCCAAAAGATTTTTTTCCACAAACTTTTGATTTCCAACCCTAGATGAAAATTTCATACACAGAGAAACAATTCATATTTTAACAGAGCATGAATAATTCAAAAGAAAAGAACCTGGCGTCCTATGCTTGAAGAAAAATGTAGAAGCTTTATCCCTCTTGCTGAACTAATTCCTTGCTGCGGATCTTTCCCAGCAACAGATCCAAATCCTTCTTCCTCTTCAATAATTTCTCTAGAAAATAGAAAAAGAAGCCAAGGGCAAAAAATGGTTGAAAGCAAAAATTTTCAGCATTCGAACAATCCCCCCAAACAAAGAAAATCCCTTCTTAAAATCAATATCCAGGAAACCCTTTCAATTTCCTCTTCCCGTGAATACCAGAAGTCACATCTCAAGAAAATAAATCAAAATAATTATTAATCCCTTTAATTCCTTTTGTTGCCTTTTCATGCATTTACATTTCATTTTCTTTTATCATGCATTTGATTAAAATTGAATAAATTTAAATCCACAAAATTGAACTTTTATATAATCATCATCTCCACAATAGTTTATTAGATAATTAAAATCAACCATTTGTAAGATTCAAAATAAATATAATATTTTCACCACTACTACTAATATTTATCCATTGCTTTATTTATTTATTATTTTATGCTTTTATTTTATTAATTGCTTAATTATTTAAATCACAACCTAAAACCATACACCACATTAGATAAATCATAAAATCACAATAACATACAAAGACCAATGCAACAACACAATGACTATGACTAAGACGCACAAACCAAAAAGGTACAAGATTGTTGACACCTTGGAACGAAGTTACTTTCATGTCACCTTTATTCAACTTCTTGCTGTTGGGTTGGTTCAATGCTCGCCCAGACCTATCAAAATAGGTGGAATCGAGTCTTATTCCTGCAAAGCCTGCATCCAACAAGGTGATATACAATATACATACATAAAATCAATTACAAAGCATTGTGAGAAGGATTTGTAGTGTAGCAGGGCGCTCGCGAACGAGTGATGCTACCTGTCCCCTCACCAATTCATATCATCATCTAAAGCATTATAAGTTTACATTAATTTGCATCAATATCATTAATTACTATTTTCTAGTATACTGAATTCCAAAAAATTTCATCAAAACAATTGTAATAAAATATCATCATAATATCCATGGCATCATAAGAGCAATATAATCAGTAACAGTCTAAGCTACCAGAACATAATATCAACAATATCATCAAAACCACAATGTGCCAAACAAAAACCATAGGGAATGTCAAAAATCAAGCAGTAACATGAGTGGTATTACACCTTCCTCGTTTGGTGGCTAGTTTAGTCACATAGTTATGTATTGTGCCATTTCGAAGATTGTGAATCTTCTTTTGGTTATTGATGACTTTTATTTGATTTTGAAGACCAACAAAATTTTAATTTATCTTGCTTGTGATTGTTTAGCCATATATTGTGTAATTTCTTTCTTTGTAGCCCTCGAGGTTACATTTGATTTAGTGTTGAACTTGCGCTCATTTAGTGCTTTATTGTTGCAATTGAATCTTTATTTGATAATTATTTATGATCTTTGGTGGCTAAACTAGTTTTCTAATTGTTGTTTTCAAATGTTGGTCTTGTGCTATAATGTGATTCCTCATTGAGAATGGGAGAGCCAGACTTGATTGAGTGTATACGAGGAAGTAGACGTAGGGAACCTTGAGGATGGGGGTATGTGAGGCTGTTACACAGCTAGGACCCACTACCCACCTATGTGTGATGACTATCTCTTGGAGGCTAACCACCTTATTCGACAAGAAATAGGTCATTGTGGTCTTGTTTGGATGGTCTCACCATTTGTGTGTGGCCTAACACCATCAAACCACTGAGTGTGAGGTATGGATTTTGTGAGATGGATATTGGCTCTTGGCTCATGGATTAGTATGCTTCTTACTGGTGTCTAGATGGACCCTTGTGTAGCCTTGTGATGTGATTCCCAGTGATGTAAGTATGTATGTATGTATGTATGTATGTATAAATGCATGTTTCATCTTGGATATGGTTTTTTATGAAAATTTCAAATTTTGGCTTATTATGCTTTAGAAAGTGTAAATTGTTATATTTTGGTGAAAATGATGTTGAATATATTCTCATGTGTGAGATTGGAAGTGTTTGGAAAACAAATATTTATGAAAATTATGGTGTTTTGGAAAGAATTGAGTGCTTGTGCATCTTCTTCACCCTATGCTTAGTGGAATTAATGTGTATCTTAACCTATCTTTGGATGAATGTGGATGTTAAAATAAATACTTATTTTGAGAATTGTGACACATGTGATGTTAGCAAAATTAACCATGTTATTTTGTTTCATGTTGAGACCTTATGAGTAAGCCATATGTCCATATATTGATAGTGATTCTTAGAAAGATGAACAAAATATAGATGTCCTTTCTATTTCGTTTAGTGATGAATGATGTATATTATATTACTTATCCTTGGAATGAAGTACAATTGTTTAATGTTGATAATTATATTTTGAGTACTAATGTGTGGCATAGTTGCATATTGAGTTTACATGACTTCCAGGAGTAAGTCAAATTTTAGGGAGGGAGGATGTAACACCTCTCTAAATCCAGGTTGGTAAGATAACACTTTGATTTTGATTTGGTATTTTAACTATTAAATGTTGTTATAATGGGATTGGACATTGATGATTATGGGAAATGTTATCAATATTAGTTATAATTATAGATTACATGATTATATGTTATATATTGTTATCATTTCTTTTGTATAATTATGGACAAGAAATGGATGATGTCGTAACACTCGTATCCGAGAGGCTTACGATATCATGACCCTCTTCTTGATGATTGATGTTGCTTTGAATATATGTATATATGTATATGCACAGGTACACCATTGTGTGTAGGTTACAAGTACCAGGTATCGACTCCACCTGGCTTCACAGGTCTGAACATACCTTCCTTAATAGTGGTTAACAGGAGATAGCACATTGGCCAACCCTTGACCTAAACCCTTATCGTCGTACCCAATTGGGTATGATCTATCTTTGATTAATTAGTGCAAACCCCAAATACCATGATTAGTCACATTCCAGAAAACCTTAATCCCTTATGTGAATTGATATGAAGGTGTCACAGGCTTTTGGGTAGGTTTAAGTGCATATTTTCCATAAGTGCAGTATAGGAGTACGTTTATATGGTCGATAAATTTAATATTTAAAAGGGATAATTGGGCTTATGCATATTTTGTTTGACCATAATTGCATGGCTTGTGTGATTAAATTCATTTAGAAAATTCTAAGCATTATTTTATTATTTAATTTTAAGTTGTGCTTATAAAGACCTAAATCATGATTATAATGTTGAATGCTGATTTATGTTATAAATTGAATATTTAATATTATATTTTGGGAAGAGAAAGAAATGATATAAATTAGTATATGATAAAAGATAATTTTAAAATGGTTTTTCAAAAAATAAAAAAAAGAAAAGAAAAAAGAAAGAGTTTAAAAAGGGAAAATAGAATTCATTTTGGGAGTAGCATATTTTGGGAGGAAAATGTGAAGAAAAAAAAACCCTCTTTTGTTGAAAATTTGATTTGTTCATTGTGGGAGCAATTGGGCATGGAGTTTCATGAGATCAGTTGCATTTGGATAGGAATGGGGAAAAGAAATGATGGCTGCAATTTCGTGTGCTTTCGTGACTTGTGTGCAAACTTCTTCTCACATGAATTTCTTGCTTGGGAATTGAGGTATTTGTTAATTTATTCCTATTTACTTGATATTAAAGAGTTTAAATGATTCTAAATGCATTGGTAGTATGCTAGAATCATTCTATGAATTTTATTTGGATCAAATTGATAGTGTAGAAATTATTTTATGAAAATCTTGAGAATTTTCCCAAATATGGGGTTGTCATGCCAAAATTTTAATTGGAAGCAAAAAATGTTGTTTTTATGTTAAAAGTGTGTTGTTGGGCACATTTAGATCAAAAGGGTACTCTTACATTTTTGAATTTCAAAATTTAAAATTTTAAGCTTTTTAAGCTCTATTAATGGTGAAAATATGGTTTTTTGTGAAAATTGGGTTTGGTTTAAAACAAACTATTGTTTTTATATTAAAAGTGTGATATTAGGCACATTTAGATCAAAAGGGTATTATTCCATTTTTTATTTTTGAAATTTGAAATTTCAAGCTTTTTCAAGCTCCATTAATGGTGAAACCTAGTTATTTGCAAAAATTGATTTGAAACAAATGAGTTTTTTTATGTTAGAAGTGTGTTGTTGGGTATATTTAAATCAAAAGGGTATTCTTATTTTTTTTATTTTCGAAATTTGAAAATTCAAGCTTTTTCAAGCTCCATCAATGGTGAAACTTGGTTATTTGCAAAAATTGATTTGAAACAAATTGGTGTTTTTATGTTAAAAGTGTGTTGGGTATATTTAGATCACAAGGGTATTCTTCATTTTTTTTTTTCAAACTTTGAAATTTTTAAGCTTTTTCAAACTTCAATGGTGGAACCTAGTTACGTGTGAAAATTTGACCTTTGTTTAAAAGTGGATTTTTGATAATATTATTGCATATTATAATAGGGAATGATAGAAAAGGTATATGAATTCTTTGAATGAGATCGTGTCAAATCTATTTACTTGTTTAAATTTCTGATTTGTTATTTTAATGTAAAAATGTGAATAGTGTCATAAGAGGTGTGAATGCCTTATGTTTTTGGATGTGAATTCCATTGTGAGCTGCACTATCATTTTGACTATATTTCCTTGTTTATGTGGAATGGGATGAACCTTAGGACTAGGTACTAGAGTGAGTCATGGAGGTCATTTATTGCTTATTGGATACCCCTGCATATCTTTAGTGCTCTTATAGGCTAAGGATGGTTGGGATGGCATGTCTGCTCATGGAGCGTGGGACTTGTGTAGTTGTGCATTCTTGTTGTATGAAAGGATGCCAAGTTTCTTTGATGCCATTCATTTGGGCACACATTATGACTCTCCCTATGCTTGCACTCTAGCATCTAAATCCTATTTTGAGTAGCACCCAAAAGATGTATGTTCATTCCTCTTTTGGTGTTGGGTTTGAATACTATATTCATGTCATGTGGAATGACTTGTATGTCATTTAATTCATTTTATGAGTGATTGGCATATTAATTGCAATGTCTTGTATCTCATCGATTTCTCTTATGAGTGATGTGTGTGGCATGTGCATTCCATGTGCTGGAATGTTCTCTTACTTTGTGATAATGCATTAAATTATTTATGTAGTTGCATGATTATTACTCTTCTTTTTGTGTGAATTGAATTGCTTTGACATATATGTTAGTTGTCCCTAATTGGGTTGCCCAACCTTATCTTGAATGAAGTGTATTCATTGTGATTGGCATGTGTGTAAGCCTATACCTCTGTGCTTGAATCTTGCTTGAGTGTTTGGGTCATGTGACTATCTCCAAGAGCATGGCAAGGTGGACCTATGGGTACCACATGGTTGGGTGGCATTGCAAACCACCGTTAGGGACTAAAGGTCTCGGCATGGTGGATTTACTTCAAGTTTTTCCTTCTTTTGTTCTCTCATGTCACCTTCTCTTCATGCTTTCTTATTAGTGTAAAGGTTATAAATGGATAATTCAAGGACCTTGAGTCCTAAGCTTGTAATTGTAATATTGTTATTGGACCCTCATGAACGATGTTGCAATCAAATAAAATGAGAATAATGGTATGCTTGATTAGACTAGATTTGGTGACTCGGTGTGGGTGTCGAGCACATGTTTATTGTTGTCTTTTCCTTTCTAATTGTTGCAAAATGGATGCATGAATATAAGAATCTCATTTGGGTTTTAAAATGAATTTAGTATCCTTGTTATCCTTCTCTAGTGTGATGAGAATTTATGCATGTCTAGGATGTTCCGGAGTTGGGAGTTCCAAAGCAAAGGTTCTTGAGCTATCTTAATTGCTCATGTTTGGTTTTTCTCTAGAGAGTGGATTAGTCCTCTCCTTTGGGTTGTGCGTACGACTATGCTTGACCACGTATGTTGTTATATCGTTTTGGCAACTGCTTTATGTGTATGTTATTCTTTATGTTATCAAAAAAAAAAAATTTTTTCCCCTTTTGGCTCTTACCCTTCGGGCTTGCATAGCGGGATGTTACAACCCACAAGCTCTCCAACTAGAAGTCTCGTCCACATGAACAAGAAGGCAACCCAATAGATTAAGGTGCATGTTCCACCCAACCATGTGATACCCGAAGGCTCACCCCCCGTGCTAGGAGATAGTAACAAGGAATCCAACACAAGACCATTTACCACTAGACACAGGCAAAAATATAAACTGAACTAAAAAGGATACAAGTACAACATCACTTAACACAACATTACAATGCTTCTAGAGAACAAGGTTCATGAACATCATCTGAATACCACACAATAACTTACTGACTATGGATGTAGGAAGAGTTTCATACATAAATTTCCATGAGTTACCCTAGCTCAACCTTCCTAGGCTACCAGACCCCCATCTTGGGTTACCTTGGCTTGCCTCTACCGGCCGCCGGACCCTCATGCAAAACTATGCATCTCATCTCAACTCGAGCCTTAACAATCGCATGCTCCATGAGAAAGGCATTCATTATCTTTATTAGTGTGGTAATGCCCCATTAATTTCTTTTAATTTATCACTTAATTAAACCCTAGGTGAGTTACCCTGGTGCCTCTTTGTGTGTCGGACCCCCACAAAGAGCCACTCTCCTACCAACAACACAACCATGGTACAAAACCACAACCCAATGGGTAAACTGGAAAAGACGACCTCTCCAAACCAAGGAGGCAACAAGTAAAAGAAACTCACTCCAACATTGGAGGAAACAACGGTACAAAATCCACTCCTTCCAAAGGAGGCACAACCCACAAAAACCCTCTCTGAATCCCAAGGAGGCACAAATCCCAAGACAATCCAAAGGTTGACTATCATAGCGACAACCCATACAATTAAATGAAACCCTATCTGGAAAACTTCAAGACATCTACTCAATTTGCACAACATCGAGAATGATCAAACATAGCTAACAACCACTTCAGATGATTTAAATAAACTAACGTTCTGATTTCCTAAACCCAAGCCAAGCACGGTTATAATACAAAATTTCAATTTAAACCATTAGCATTATTCGTTCGTACCCAAAATAAAACAAATCACTTGATGCCATTGAGAAATTTAAATTTAATAATCAATTCTATTTGCTCATTCTTAAATAAGAATTAAAATCATCTTTATAAATGAAGCCATTTGCTTAATCATACCAAATAATTAAAATCAATATTTTCTTAAGTAAGAAAACGTTTAATCATACATCAATTTCATTTCAACTATAATAATGAAAACATCATTTTAACATTCCTATAATACATATCTAAATTATCATATAATATATGCCACTAAAATGTCAATTTTAAATCTCGAGATTTTTCGATTATTTAGAATTGTCAAAAACAAATCCTTAAATAAACATTTATATTTTTCCAACTATGATAGTAAAATAATCTTTATATATACTCCTTCTCTTTCTATATATATATATATATATATATATTCCAACTCAAATATAAGCTTTTATTATTTAAAATTATATATATAATATGTATATTTTAAATAATAAAATAAGTAAAAGTCATTTTCATTCTCATATTGCCAGAATATTAAAATAAACTGTACATATAGTATTAATTCAATATATATATATATAATGCTCCAGTTGTATATATATTATAGTAAAATATTATGCATATAATAAAGATATATTCTATAATGGAAATAATAACTATAAATTAAAAGAAAAAACTAAAAGAAAATGGTTAAGAGCCAAAGGAGATTGAGAAGCCTAATAGCCAAGGTAAATTTGGTGCAGGCCGGTGGCCTATGTCGCGCGTAAACTGCGAGCCTCCCTCACATCAGGCGACATTTTGTCGTGCCGATGCGATCGCGCGCACCGGGCATTGCGGGCCTGCGTACGCCTCCCAGCAGGGGCGTGGCTTTATTAGCTATGCCTGTTTCAAACTCCCGCGGAATTTGCGGTGATTGGGGTGGGCTGCATACGCGCCTGGAAATAAAGGAATTTATTTTATTTATTATTTTGTTTCTATAAAAAATAAAATACATCCCCTCAAACACAGACAGGGGAAAAATAAACACTAAAAGAAGGCACAAAATAATATAACCAAATCTATGTGTGAAGGGGAAAATAAAATCCAAAAACTTCATTTTTTAGCTAAATTGTGCAAATGCACAACTAGATTTTGTAAAAAACAACAGTTGGGTTTAAATCTCAGTTTGAAATGCCAATTCTTTTGGTTTAATTCTATTTAACCATTGATTGAATTCTTGTCTTGATTTCATTTTCAAAATTTCAACAGAGTTTAGAGGTTTAGGACCAATTGACATGGATTTTTCATTGAATTTAAACATCATTTTAAGGATTTTCAAACAGCAAAATAAGGATTTGAATTCTTTTCAAAATGAAACAAAACAAAAACAAAGAACCTGATTTTTCCTCCAAAGCTTGAAGATTCCAATGGTTTTTTCAACTCCTCCTTTGAATTCAGCTCAAGCAAGAGTCTCAAATTCCTTCACCAATCCAAGCAAAGCCACAGCCAAGAAGTCATTTCCCCAAATTGGAAAATTGAAAATTATATGAAATTACATTTGCTAAAATAGATTTTTTTCCCCAAATTGGTCAAACCCCTAAAATATCCCCACCCACTAAATTTATTGCAAAATTTGGAGGATATTTCCAATTTTTAAATTTAAAACAAATTTTTACTTTCTAATTCAAATGTTATGCATTTTTCAAAATTCATTAAGACAAAAGAATACAAATTGCCAAGAATTTACTTTATCAAAAAGTTTCAAAAGTGAAATTAAAAACATAATTTAATTTTTTATTTATTTATTTATTTTAATTTAATTCTAACTATCCAACATGATTTCTACTTTGATTTTAATTAAATCATAATATACAATAATGCCAAAACAACTATCCCATTTAATATATCACCATTAATCTAATTAATCAATAAACTCAATCTAATTTTATTAATTAAATCAAATCAATCAATAAAATAAATAACGTTTCAACATTGCAACTAAATACATTTAAACATCAATTTAACTACACAGGCCATTTAATAACCTCTTTAATATGAAATTAAATAAATACTCAAGGTGAAATTGACCAATTTAAAACAACTAACCTGACAACAACTCGACGACACACTATGACTAGGCTGACGACTTTGCACGGAAAACCTAGCTACTATCTCCCAATCAATTTTCGTTGGTCAATGGACATGCTCAAACATGTGAACCAGGTGGAGTCGATGTCATGTACCTATCAACCTGCAAACAAAGAGTACATCAAACATGCATACATATATAATGTGATCAAACACACCGTGAAGAGGAAATCTCATAATCGTACCTGGCACTCGCAACCAAGTGGTACAATCTCATCCCCTTCACCAATACACAATTACTAACTGACGATTTTAACATCAATGATATGATCACAAGCATAAAAAATCGTTAAATCAAATATCTTCTAAGTTAATCCAAAACATGCCATAAAGATAATATCAGAATAAAATAACATCACATCAAAATATAATGTTTACATCGCTTAACAGATGACGGTCAAAAGTAACCAAGTTCCAAAGTCAAAGCATAAACATAAACAACATACAAAGAAGAACACTACCGATCAAAGAGCCAAAATGGAGGGGTGTTACAGTTCTGTAATGCCCCGCCACGCAACCCTAGAGGAAGTTGCAATTCACTACTTAAATGCACCAAAAAAAAAATTATTATTTTTTTAATTTTTAAGTACAAATAATGTGTAAGATGAATACACTTTTCCAACATCCTCTAAGGCTACGAGACAAAGATTACTTTAAACCCAAACAACAACAAACATAACTATAAACTGAAACATAATCACTTAAGGGAATGAGACAACATACATTCCATACAAGATAACTTACAACGAAGGATAAGAAATACCCAAAAGATTTCAATTAACGATATTTGAACAATAAGATTACAACACTCATTCCTCGAATGAGATATATCCAACAAGATGATTACATATTACAAATTCCATCTCGATAACAAATGAGGGTTAAAAAAATACAATAAGTACTGGGAGAACAAGGCATGAGAAGAAACTAATTCCCATGAGCTCTCCAACTGGAAAACACGACCACACAAACAAGAAGAAGCACCAACGGATTAAGATGCACGCCACCCGACCATGTGGAACCCAAAGGCCCCACTCCCTCCATGCTAGGAGATAGTAACCAGGAATTCCTACCCAAGACCATCTACCTCTAGACACGAGCCACACAAAAACTGACACAAAATAAATATAAGACCTCATCACATGACTGAACGGTCATACACACAACTCTGGTACAAACTATCACGACACTGACATAGGTTACATTGCTTCCAAACAAAGAATAGATCAAGAGCGTCACAAATAATAAGTACAAACTGTTGTCTTAGGAAGAGTGTCATCGCATAGTTCGTCAAGGGATATCCTCTGGGAATCTTCCTAGGCCCCGGCCCCCACTCCATGGGTTATCCTGGTAGCCTCTACCGCATTCCCGGCACCCATGCTTACTCATGTGGAACCAAATACCTCTTGTGAAGACGAGATAGATGATCTTGCCATTCCAGGCCTTCCCATCTCATCCCAAGTCTACAACAAGCCCTTGGGTCTATGAGCGAGGCATACTTAATCTTATTTAATGTTTGATGCATCCTAAACTTCTAAAAGTTTATTTAGTTATCACTGAATTAACCAACTTACAAGGGGTTATCCTGGCACCACTTTGTGTGCCGGCGCCCATTGCAAGCCACTCTCCTAAGACAATCACGCATGGTAATAACCAGAATAGGTATCCAAATACACACAGCCTCTCCATTCAAGGAGGTAACAATCAAGAACTCACACCAACATTGGAGGCAACAAGGTTAAGACCCTCTCCAAACACTGGAGGAAAACAACAAAACAAAACCACTCCACTCCATCCAAGGAGGCACATATTACAAAAACCATCTCCTATTTCCAAGGAGGCACAAATTATAAAACCCACACTTGAAAACTGGGTGAAATGACATGGTGTAACTATACCTATTTTCCATAACACATCAAAGTTTGACTCGCATTCCACAACCGATATTGATAAAAGAACTCCTACATGGAAGACTTTCAATACATACACACTAATTCCACAACACAACAAAGACGAACAATTAACCATTAAGGACATTTCAGACAATGAAGTGAGCTACTGTTCGGATTTCCTAAATCCAATCAAACACAATTTTCATGACTTGCATTTATCCAATCAATTGATCCCATCTCTTTTCATGACATAGAATTATTCAAGAACAGATTAGTTACTCTAAATTACACAACCATATTCTAAATCCAGACATTTCAATAAGTAACACCATTGAATCAAAAATAATCCAATTAATAATTCTACGTCCCACAATCATATAATGTAATTAAATCCACTTGTTTTATAAAGCATTTGGATTAAATAAATTACTCTGTATTTCAACCTAGCAATAAATCGACAACTCAATCTCATATGATTCATTAAATCATTCGTTACTTCTAAGTTTTCTCATTTGTATTCTATATTTAAAACAATTTGATAAGAAGATGTTTAGATCAAATAAATCAGTCTTTCTTTCAATTCGCATTAATAAATCAACTAAATCTCATCTCTACTTGAATACGAATACATTCCAACAAATTTACTTAATACTTAAATCACACTGTTGACATTTAAGAATCTATAACAATTCTTTATATTTCATTTCCCAATCTCATATCTTATTAAAAATCAATCTTTAAAATAAAAGCATTTGATTATCTAGACTCTATCCTTTAAAATAAATCATTGACTATGCAAAATTCAATGTTCTAAATAATTCATTTGAATATAAAATCCACTTTTTCTCATTTTCCGAATCAAAATCATCTTACAGATATCTATGTTTGAATCTATCCCTTAAATTTTATTTGACACAGTTATCCATAACAATCAAAATCAAATTATAAATAAATCAAACTGTTGACACATAAATCCTCTAATTGGACTAAGTCAATCGTTATCTCTAAGTTTCACTATTATATTCAAAATCAAGATATTTTAATAAATAAGCGTTTAAATTAAATCACTTAAACCACAATTCATCATAGGATAAATTAATCAAAGTCAAAATTATAAATGAAATGTTTGATCATACTTCTATTTTATTTCATCTCAACAAATGAGATAATCGTTTTACGCTCCTCTTTTAACTATTACAATATTATTTAACATATGCCTTCGAAACATTATTTTATGTTTCTAGGATTTACTATTTATTCCTGGTTATCAATAATGAAATTTTTAAATAAGGATATTTGATTAATTAAATGAACTCCGTTAATTTCAACTTGATGATCAAAGTCAACTCCTTAAATAAAATATATTTTCATATATTTCAATTAATCATATTTTGTTCCTTATTATCTTACATAAACAAATATGTCTTTAATGTACATTAAATAATAGCTCAAAATCAATTCTTTTAAAAGAAATTACGGCTATTTATTTAAAATATCAATTTCTTCAATAAAAACTCACATGACCATTATAATATTTCAACTAATCATCTAACACCCTTTAATATGCCAAATAAAATATTAATTAAATAAACTATTATTTTATTTGCATAAAAATAAATTATTTAAAGTTTAAATTTAAACCCCCATTTTAAAATTTCCATATATCATAATTTATTTAATTAAAATATTATATTTATATATATATTTTAATAATATATAAATATATATACATATAATATTATAATATTATAATATATGTATTATATTTATATATTGTAAAATATACATATAAATTTACACATTTCAAATAACATAAAAACAGTAATCGAAACTTTTAAAACTTTTATACATATTTTTTTTTGTTTTCTTTTTACAGAGGGCTGAAGCCCTAAATTCACAGTCCCCTGCCTCCCGTGGCCGACAAGGCTATGTGCTCCACCCACCGCCCATTGCCACCCACGGCGGCAGGGCTGTGTGAAAAGCACACAGCATCCATCACCCACGGCAGCGGAACTGTGTGCTTCGCACACAGTGACCATCGCCCGCGGGCGGCGGGGCTGTGTGCCGAGCACACAGTGCCCGACCCCCCGGCAGCGGTGGCAGCGGTGGTGGCAGCGGCGGGGGGGTTGGCCTCCCCAGCCCCTCCAAAATAAATAAAATTTATTTTATTTGCAAATTTAAAATACAATTTAATCCCCCACAAAATAAATACCCCTTAAGAACTTCACAAAAGAATAACCAGGGTATTTTCCAGAAATTCAATAATTGGAAACCCTACTATTATAAAAAAAAAAAAATAGAACATGTGGGTCTTTTTTTTTTGTTTTCTTTTTCAAAAAACTCAACAATCTTGTAAGCTTTCAAAGAATTATATCATGGTTTTATGGGATTCCAACAACCTTTAAAGATTTCAACATATCATGAAGAGGATTTGATCCATTCTCAAAATAAACAAGCAAGATTAAAGAAAAAACCTGATTTTCTTTCAACAATTTGAATCCTTCAAGCATGGTGTTCTTCAATCCTTCCCTTGAATCCAACTTCAACCAAAACCTCCTCCTTCAAAATTCCAAGCAAAAACCATCCACCACCAAAAAATTTCTCCCCCAAAATGCAAGATTTTTTTCTTAGATTCATTTTCTTGTCCAAAATAGGGTTTTTCCCCAATTTGGTCAAACCCTAAAATTCCTACTTCTAATTTTTAATTTTATAAAACCAACTTTTGAATTTTTTTAATTCAAAACTCAATTTCAAATTTTAATTCTAACTTTACGCATTTTCCAAATTTCTCATAAAACAAAAGGGCATTTCAAATTGCAGAGAATTTATTTTCTCTATGATTTTCAAAAGTAAAATTAAAACACACTATCCTCTATTTATTTATTTTAATTTAATCGTAACTATTCAAACAAGATTTTAATTAAATCCTAAATATTCAATATAACTTTTATTTTTAATTTTATTTGAATTTAGGTATACAATAATGCCAAAATTATATTTAGTTTAATACATATCCTTTATTAATCCTGGTAATTAGTAAAGCTAAATCTAGTTTGTGTTAATCAGGTAATCAATAACCAATAATTGTTTTTATTAATTTCGTAGGTAAATTAATAAAATAAATCACAAACTCAACATTGCCACTAAAGCACATTTTAATGCGTAAATTAAACTACATAAAGTCATTTATAAACTTTACAAACTTTGA